>VUQJ01016908.1:2246-15233 GCA_015108635.1 Andinoacara biseriatus | reverse complement strand
AGCGCAAAACAGAAAAAAAAAAAAAAAAAATCCCACTTCTGTAACAGGGTAACGGGAGACAAGAAAGTACTTTAAGGAAAGCCTTCAAATTAATATAGGAAATGTTAGCTTCAACAGACATGCAGAGAGTTTG
Source organism: Andinoacara biseriatus (assembly GCA_015108635.1). Classification (NCBI taxonomy): domain Eukaryota; kingdom Metazoa; phylum Chordata; class Actinopteri; order Cichliformes; family Cichlidae; genus Andinoacara; species Andinoacara biseriatus. The sequence continues at coordinate 15,100 of VUQJ01016908.1, read as the reverse complement.
ACGGTGATATTTTACCCTCCAGATGGTCCGCGTTAAAAGAGTTAAATATTTGTACCTTTCTCCTCCTTAACAATACTCGACAAAATAAGTCTATTTATCTATGATTGTCTGGAGAGGGGAGTCTTCTTAGAATTATTCGCTAAAAAAAACTTACATTTAAAACAGGCATGCTCTAAATCCAGGCCATCAAATTATCATTGCTTTTTTTGCCTACGACTTAAACATTTCATTTTAGTGCGTGATTTGATTTGCAGATTATTGCCCAAACCCGTAAACTGACCAAATTTCTAGTCTTCAGTGGCGCGCGTAAAAATGCTCCTGCAGGCCGTTTCCAGACCAACGCAAATGTCCCTCATTTTCTGAGTCCAATTACTTTTAGCTCAGTGTGAAGGAAATAAATTTAATTAAATTGTGTATTGAACCAAGTGTCTCCTGTTATCAGGCCACCTGATAAATAATCTCCTTGCCTCCTTTTTGTTCCTGTTTCGGTTTTAATGACATGTTAAAATATCGATTATGAAATAATAATTATTTCACTCTTGTAATGAACTTTATTCTTATTCGTTTGGATGAATATGAATTTTAGATCGCGATTCCAGTTTGGATGTCTATCTTCTGCAGCGCAGGCCCACACGTGAAGGAATGCGCGCTCTTCCTTCCTTCTCTGTGACGCGCAGAGGGGAACCAGAGGAACGAGCTCTGTGAGACTGAGTGGGAAGGCGAGCCTGTTAAAGGGGGAGAAGGGAAATATTGTAGTGGGGAGAAGAGGCGTGCCAATAATCAAGGGTTTTTGGATGCGGGCGCGCGTCTCGAAGAGCACATGGGAACGCAAAGGTTCAATTACGCAGCGTCACACGGAGCCACTGCGAGAAAGGAGAGGCTCCCTGAGGTGTTGCCGCTGCTGATGTTTTCTCTGTCCCGTCCTGTTCTGGCTGAGCTGGGACACTAAACTTTTTGCGGGACGAATTTAAAGTTCAGGCGGACATAGGAGTCGCACAGACTGTGTTTTTCACCAGGATGCAGGGGCTCAGCTCCCGGGCTCACGCCTTTTCGGTGGAGGCGCTGGTCGGGAAGCCCTGCAAGAGGATGAAAGTGTCGGTAGAACACGAGTCGAGCAGCGCGGATACCAGCGGCGATGGGAGCATCTTCCCCGGTGAGGACGCGGTAACGGACAAGACCGTCCCGTAGCTTTTATTTAAAGGACTTTTACGCACAATTTGGAAAACAGAAAGCGCACAGCCAAAGTTTCTCGCTGCGAAGTTCATTAGATTTTTCATCTTTAGGCCACAGTTAAAGTTATATAATTCTCACAATTTCGAATATATTTAATGAATTTAAACCCACATGGATATCATATAAACTTGCTTTTGAGGAAATATCGTCTTTGGCTCACTCCAGGAATGTTACACTTAGAAAATAAAATAACATATAGATAACCACAGATTAAAAGTTTCCCCAAATTAAAACAGCCTCCAAAGTTTCGGCTCATATGTAGATATTTATTTATTTATTTTTAATGGAGAGCTTTCTATTTCCCCCCCCTCATTTAGATTTTCTCTTCTTTGTCGCTTTTCAGGCCAGCATGAATATCCTTCCGACCAGCTCAAGAAAGCAGGCCCAACAACACCGAGGAGGACAGAGGACACCTCCGCCAGTGAGCCGCAGGGACAGGCTGACAGATCAGGCACTGAAGACTCTGACCCGAGCAGCGAGGAGACGAAGCCGAAGGAGAGCGACTGTCGGTCGGACAGAGAGGTCCGAGTAGAGCTGCAGGGCTCTGATCTGTGGAGGAGATTCTACGAGATCGGCACGGAGATGATCATCACTAAAGCTGGAAGGTAAAACATCTGGATAAGGAAGAGCAGATTTATAGCGATTAATGTGAAGGCTTAGTCTGTTACAGGCTGTTTTCCGGGTGATTTTACTGACTTGATGAATCTTTCTTTATAAAGTGTTTAAACTGCAGCTGTATTTGCCCCATGAGCTATAAACATCTACTGCCGGCCTGTTATTGCACAGCCTTATCTTTATGTTTTTAGCGCCACAGTTTGACATTTCAGTTAAAACGACAGTTTAATCAGATACTTTATCTTAGTGTGATTAAAATTCACTAGTTTAGAGAATAGGAGCAGTCAGCTGTGCAGTCCGGGCCTCTGAAGGGGATTACCCACCCAAATAAAATGTAAAAAGATAAACGTTCCAGCAGCCGATCATCTTTAATCTGTTCTAACTGAAGGTTAGGTTCCGCGTTGAAGTGTCTGTTGCAATTAAAATCCTGGTCTTATCAGGATATGGTATGCTAATTACATTAACTGTTCTGCGGTCACAGGTGCGAGCTTATCAGGTATTTAAAACGAGCTGCAGGTAGAACCGCAGGTTTAACAATAACAACACTCCCCACTTATCATTTAATAGATTATAAGTTGCACAACCGAAACTGAAAGTGGAAATATATTATTTCCTGCTCTCTGCGTTTTTATTAATTAACTCGTGTTCTGGAATAGAAATCGCTTTCCAAACCATTCTTATTCCACATTTTATCTACATTAATTGAACTTTAAGATATGTTTTTAAATGACGCATCATTTGCATAACGAAACATTGTTAGACATCCAGGAGTGTATCGGTTGCATGAATTCAGTTTCTATTTCAGTTTTATAGAAGCTAGTCTGTGGACAGATAAATTTTCCAGAAATGAGTTATTAGGACATAACTACTTGCTGAAATCTAAGTTCCGTTTCCTCCGTTACCGAGAATACACGCTATAAATCTCGGCAGCCCTCAGGGCCCCTGGAGGTCCCTGAACTCTCCTGTGAACTTGGCCGATAGAAGCAGAAGTGTTGCTGCCTCATCTCCTCTTGTAGGCGTAAATCGACGATGGCCAAATTCACCTTATTTTCATTTAAAAAAATGAAACATCCCTTCTTTCTTGTTATTTTTAATGAATGACCCGCACGTCTTTTCTCTCCTCTCATTAGGAGAATGTTTCCTTCTGTGCGCGTCAAGGTGCGCAATCTGGACCCTTGCCAGCAATATTATATCGCAATGGACGTCATGCCCGTGGACTCCAAGCGTTACAGGTGAGCGCGGATTCAATTATTCAAACCCGGCACACTCCTGTTTTTCTATTTATTTACATGCACCCCCGTCCCTCCCGCAGGTATGTGTACCACAGCTCGCAGTGGATGGTTGCAGGAAACACGGATCACTCCTGCATCTCGCCGCGGCTCTACGTGCATCCGGACTCTCCGTGCGCCGGAGAGACGTGGATGCGTCAGGTCGTCAGCTTTGACCGGGTCAAACTCACCAACAACGAGATGGACGATAAGGGACATGTAGGTAACCCACAATCTGCTTCATCTTTCTCTTTGCGCTTTAGCTATAATTGCTTCAGGCAATAAAGTTAAAGGTGAGACTTTTTAAGCCGGAGATGCGGATGTGCTGGATATCATTCTTATCGTGACATTTTTAAATCTTTCCAATTAATCCCAAGTAGTGGTTTATATACATTTTACAAGTGTTGCTTTTGCGATCAGTTGGTCTGTAAGCTGGAGAGGTCTGTCTGCTTTAACGGTTTCACGCCTTAAATTGCTCTCCTACACATTTTAACATCGAGGGGAAGCCTGGGAGGAAGCTGAAATCCTTCTCAGCTCCAAAGCGGCCTGTGAACGGTTTTAGCAATCTGGAAATGTTGTGACCAGAGAGGCATTTGGAGGCTTTTCGACTTGATCCTGGTGTTTATAAATCTACCCTGGAAACTTACGTGCTTGTGAATTTTACTCGTGATGTAGAAAAAATTATAAAAGCTGCTGAAACTCGGTCCTCTAAAACACACTTTGGGACTGCGTCCATTACGGCATTTTTCATTAAGTTTATTGTCTTCCCTTTGTTTTATTTTTTTTAATTACATATTGCTGTTTGGCTGTAAATTTGGCGTTCTAGCTTCTTTGTTTATTTTAGGGGAAAAATTTTTGTTCCCTCTTCTGTGAAACCTCATATATTACATTACCATCATTTTTTATTGGGATTTTCTCTTTGCTGGTGAAAAGGAATACTCTAGCTGTTAGGACTTCACCACAAATTTGTCGAATTGTGCTGTTATGTTTATAGTTTTTTACTCTATTTCCACAAATGACTTTCCCAAATATTAAAATAATGATAATATTAATATTTTGCCTAAAAAACATACGCTATAAACTCCAAAATACCTTCTAGGAAACCGTCATACACAATTTGTCCTTCATTTGTCAGCATTTGAGGAGCAAATTGTTTCATTTTTCTTTTTTTTATGGAGATGTCAAATGTAAATCCTAACACATTACTAATAATTTGTCAGACAACTATTAGTAATATGACATATTTGATGATACTTGATGTTTTCTTATTTTACTTGATGAAAAGTGCATTTTTGATAAATACTTTAAAAACACAACTATTCATAACTGTGTTTGAAGACGAATTCATTTTGTGAAATATTTCCTTCCATTATCGTGTTCATAAGTCATATAATCTACTGTAGTTCAGCGGAAATAATTCACATCCAGACCAACTGGGAAAACAACTTTTATTTAATTTAATTTAATTTTTTCATTTTTGAAAACTTAGTTGAAAACAATATTTACAAACCACAACAACAGTTTTTTTTGTTGTTGTTTTTTTGCACTTGTTTTTCTCTTTTGGACCTGTTGTGACAAAAACAGACACAAAATTCTATTTATTTATTTTTTGTTATTTAAATGTTATTAAAAAGCAATCTTAGTGTGATTTAAAGATGACTGCAAAATAGAGGTCCACCTAAAAAAAAAGGAAGAAAAAAAAGTTGATTTTTCTTCATCTCTTGATGCAGGTTATTCTTCAGTCGATGCACAAATACAAGCCACGTGTACACATCATCAAACACAACCCTCGCATGGACTTGTCTCAGATCCAGTCACTGCCTGCTGAAGGAGTGCACAGCTTCTCCTTCCCAGAAACTGAGTTCACCACAGTCACAGCCTACCAGAATCAGCAGGTAACACTCTAAACCGGATCAGTCTGCAGACTGGTGAAATCATTTGTGACATACTCACAAATTTTGAGTTCAGAATCTCTGTGCACTAATGTTGCATAGTTTTTTTTGACAAACATCGTACTTTTTCATGGATTTGAACAAAAATTAAAGGATGCTTAATAAACGTGACTCAATTTACTAAATGGCCACTGTTTGCCAAATTTGATCAAAAAGCAGATGTTTCATTGGCACGGTTGCTACGATGATGTTCCAGTGAACAGCTCAGACTGTTTGACCTCATAAAAATGTTCACATTTTGAAGCCAGTGAGGCCCAGTTCCATGTGGTCGCAGCCAAATCATAAATTTGCAGTGTTCTGATTTTCTGCTGGTCCAATTGCTCAGAGCGGGTGTGTGCGTACGTTCCCGTTGAGGGGACCTGACCCTGCTGTTGGCTGCCATTCCTCCAGTAACAGAGCCGTCCTCAGGGACTGCCAGCTCTTTTCATCAGGGCTCATTTTACTATCAGTGAACATATTATTACAGAAACTCAGTAACGAGCTGCGACTGTGCCGACTGCTGCAGTCCGCAGCCTATTAAAGCAAAGGATAAAACTGAATGACCCTGAACCCCTTCTCCAAGAACCCTGTTTGACATGGCTGATCGCCCTGGGTGCTGCTGGGAGATGCAGTCCCAGAGGGGAGCTCTGCCACTCTCCACGCTGTTGTAAAGCTGAGCTCATTGTTAATTTAACCACGTCACCGGTCGACAAATCCACTCTAACCCGTGTCTGTTCCTCTCCTCTGGGCCAGATCACAAAACTGAAGATCGACAGGAACCCCTTTGCCAAAGGCTTCAGAGACCCGGGAAGGAATAGGTATAGAAAACCACACTGAACGCTGAACATAAACACTTTTTATTTAGCTGAGAAAGTACTAAAGGACCCAAGAGGGATTTTAAGTTCAACCACTGAAACCTGAAGCCATATAAAACCTTCAAATAAAGCTGAAGTGTGTAGTGCAGAATTTCACACCTCTCAGTACCAATATTTAAATACCTGGAATAACATTTTTCATTGCTTTTACAGTATATATATATATATATGTGTGTGTGTGTGTGTGTGTGTGTACAGGGGAGTGTTGGATGGCCTGCTGGAGTCATATCCCTGGAGAGGCCCTCTCAGCTTGGACTTCAAGCCTTTTGCCATACAGCTCCAAGGTGCAGTGTTCCAGCTCTGCTTTCTTCTCCGCTCCAAGCTTTGAGATGAGATTTTTTTTAACATGTTGATTCACTTTTTTCTTAATGTCCTGTGTGTTGACAGGGAGCTCAGGGTCACCCACTAGCAGTGTGAAGAGCCTCCTCCCCTTCTCTTCATCTTCATCCCTTCACCCGTTGTCTGTCTCCACATTCTCCTGCCACGACGCTGCTCTCCACACTTTCACTCTCCCCCTCTACAGTAAGACCTCCACCACCTCACCCACCATTTCCCCACTGTCCAGCAGAGCCTTCTCCTCCCTGGGAGCAGACAGACTGAGAGGCCTCTCCCCTCTGCCTCCTCTCACAGATCTCCCGTTGTTCTCTACGCTGCAGGGGAAGAAACCACCCCACTGTAGGGACACATGTCCTCACGAGTCCCCGGGGTCCCCGTGCCTGCTCCCCTTACACTGCCCCCTCAGCCCTCAGGGGTCTCCTCTCCCCCCTCATCTATCAGACTCTGTAAGCCCATATTGCCTTTACCGCTACAGCTTCCCCCTGAACCCGCAGCTCACAGCCATTTCCCGGCACCCCAAACTAGCTGAAGACACTACAGACTGTCTGCTGCGCCAGCCTCCGTGGCCCCCGACCACCAACCACTGCCTCTGACAGCTGGACCGCACTTGCGGGCTGCGGCCCATTGAGCGTAAAAAGCCAAAACTGAATGCACAAAACAGAAAGGGGCTGATTCAACTGAGAGGAGAAATGTGGCTGTGAGGACTTGTATTTATAGAAGGTTTTACACACTGTGTTGAAGTTACCAGCACAAAAGAAAAAGAAAAAAAAAAAAGACCCCGAGGCAAATCGTGAGCAGCTCCTCTTCGTTCTGCAAGCTCATCTAGAGCCAAAGAAGCCAACGGTGGAGTAAACAGAAACATTTCTGTTCAGGCAGGATGCAGATTTTCATTTGGGACAGTTTACTCTTGACAGTTCAGTCCCCCATTTTACTACATCAAGGGCTGTAACAGTGTTACCAAAGAGCATCAGCAATAGGACCCGAGGTATGTAACATAACTATTATGATGAACATGTTTGTTAAACTGACCATAAGTGCCCATTAAAGTCTTTTTTATGTTTTTGTTGAGCCCCACAAGTTCTAAATGGTCTTTTTACACACATTCAGACATAGTGGTGCATAAATAGCACACGTATAACAGCAGTATTGTTAAATTAAATACAAAATATATTTTGGAGTAAAGCACATATGCGCTGTTGTGCAGCAGGAAGTGAGTGTGAATAAGAAGCCATGAAAGGATACACATTATGTTCCAATTATCTGCCGGTGTTCATTTAAAATGAACAAAAGCGTGTTTTGTGTTTTTGAATCTTAGCGTCAGGCCTGGCCACCCCTGACCAATAACATGAGCTCATCAGGTCTCTGTGTGATTTCAGGGGAAGAACAACAGCTGCCAGAATCCAGGCAGCCGGTTTCCATTCCTGCACTTTATTACCAATAATAGGGCTAATCAGAGATGCATGGAGGTAAAATGGTTATTCATTAGAGACCTTTATTAGACACAAGACTGGAACAAGGCCCTTTGCTCTCTGAAACAGTCTAAATCAGCCCCTGCCATGAATGTTGTGTTGTAACATTGTTTCTAGATCAACAGCAGAAACTTTGTTTTTTGAGTTATGTGAAATACTTTCAGAGTCAAATGGAAAGCTCTCACTACTGCTGGCCAACATAACACAGTTTTTTTGTCTATACCAAAGGGGGCACGCCCGTTCACCCACTGATGTGATAATTCCTGCCTTCAGCTCACTCAGAAACCAGCACCCGTTCATCCTTCCCTCTCGGCTGAGCTTGGAGCAGCAGTTTAGGCAAAGCGGGGGGGAAATGACCTGTTTCCCGACAAACGCTCATAACCAAACAGCAATTTACTTGTCACAGGCAAGCGTGGTCGGTGAGCTAATGCGCACTGGACGTGGAAATAGCAGGAAGAAGTTAATTGAGGATCTCGGTCAGGGGATGGCCCGTGTTTTGGTGAGCAGTCAGGTGCGGCACTATCAAACAGCCTGCTCTTTGTCTGCAGACAGACATAATCTGGGCAGGTTATTTGATACAGTCTGTCATTTTCATGTTGGCCTGCATAGGACAATCATTTTAAACTCCCTACTAATTCATGATCTTTCAATTAGACAAATTGCTTTCATACCGGGGGAGCTGAACTCTGCACCTGCCACTTGCCAGTAAAGCAGCATGTGTCATTGCATGGGGCTAAATAATAGTGTGCTCCACTGCAAGTAGTGAACGAAGAGTTTGGAAGAAGAGCTTTTGATGCATAAATTTTGCAGTAGGGAAAACTCTGTTTGATAAAACAGTGCATATTAATAAATGAAGCAGTGCACTTGCACATCAGGCTTGTACTCGCTGTTTTGAGTGTGTTCATAGTATCAAGTATGGCTACATGAAGTGCACAGCAAATGGTGTACTCGTAATGGTCAAAAAGTCGAACATGGAACTAGACACAGTCGAGGATGCTAGTAAGAGGATTGTTCAGCGGGGAATGAAACCGCTTTTTCAGGGCTCGTCTTTGTTTGGTGTTAAATACATTAAAATTCACACTGTTGAAGTACTCAGGGCGGGTCAGAGGAGTCCACACTGAGATGCAATGATAGTTTTACATCTTGGAAAATATTGATTTGATATCTTGGCGTTATATGAGAACATCAATGCCATTCTCAAGTCTAAATGTGAGACAGCAGGTTAGCTTACTTTAGCTTAGCTTAGCTTAGCACACTGGAAACCTGGAGGAATATGCTTCCATAGAAATGTAATAACACCTCTGATTCTCAATCATTTGCAAGATGCATGTCCTTTATTTAATTGTGAGAAGAGCAAACAGGAAAGGGTGCTAGAGCCATATCAAAGATGTGGTTTCCAAGTGTTACAATTAAAGCCAACACTGAAGTGAATTAAACTCACATTCTTTCTGATGGCCTGCAGGCAGGTACTCCTCTGACTGTAAAAAGACTTCCATTTTTACACAAGTCTGTGATCCTTTAATCTCTGACCTTTGTAAGCACTTTCCTAATGACTTTAAATCAAATTCATTTGGGGAATTCTGGTCATAATTAGTGCCAGAAACAAGGAGGTTTGCTCATAGACTCACGCCTTGTCAATCACAAGTTGTTGACAAGTTGTAAGCTTTTTTGGCTAACAACTTGTCAACGAGTGCTAACAACCTGTCAATCACAAGCAGTTTGATAAAGAGTGTGTGGCATCCTCGGTTTCACAGATCCGGCGCGCTCTCGTTACGTCCGGTTTCAATGCGCCAAAATGGCGACGGTGAAAATGCTGAGCTCGAGGCTTCATAACTTTACAAACTAATAGGTGAAGTCAGGGTAGCTACCATCCAACTTTTACACTGTGTATTTTTTGGCCCCATAGTTTGTCTAAACTAACAGTTGGGTTAACCTTTCATCAGCTTACTGATGAATATTCATCACTGTCCGTTCATCCAGTTTCTGAATTTGCTTTATGATGTGTCAGCGTAATCCTCTAGTAACACAGAGGCTGTGCTTTTGAAACAACAAAAAGGTGGGGTGGGGGTGGGGGGGCTGGACTGTTCCACTGTGATTGACAGGTAGTAAAGGGAGGGAAATTTGACCCTGATGTCATTTGTTTCCAATCATGTGAAATGGCATCCTGAAACAGGAGAGAGGCTCAGCACAGAGTCGGAACGTGTAAATATACTCTGCCTTCATTAGATTAAAAAACATGACACACACACACACATGTATGTCCTCTAATAATAGTTGCCATACACTCGTGCACAGACACACACACACTCAGAGCCCATTCCACTTAAACGCCCTGCAGCCAAAACTCGTGTTCACCTCTGCGTGTCTCTCGTGAAGGTTTATACTGGACGCTATTTTCTCTGCAAACTCAATAAAAGCTGGTTATTTATCAGGTCAGATTATGGGACATGACTGAGCTCAGCTGTAAAGTTAAAAGTGAAACCAGCTGTGGCTGAAATTGAATTACACTCTGTGAGTAATGTGAAAAGCAAGAGCAGTTTAACAGTTATTAAGCACTCCTGTGCCGCCCCGTCGACCAGGCGTGGGCTATGCAGTTACCGTGAAAGGGCTCCTCTCCTTCTCTCTGTGATAGTTATCACTGTTTGAGAAACAGTTATATATAATCCTACTTTCTGACACAACCACAATGCAAGAAGTCTCCACGTATTTAGATTTCTCTTTCTTTATGTGCACGTGTATGCTCTTCAGCATGGCCACACGTGTGCGTAGACAGGGGTCACAGGGGCCTTGCGTTGGCATGTGCTCACTGACAAGCCCCTGTCTTACAGGAGCAGAGGTTAGATGAGTGGAGGACAAACCATTTTAACATGTGGTCTGGCAGCTGGCCTTCATGTTTGTGTGTGTGTTTTGGGGTTTCCTCTGCGTGCTCCATCTGGGCCTCAGACTCATGCCATCCATCAGAGAAAGTGTTAATCACCCAAACAGTTCCTGCATTCTCCCTCATACCCTGAATCTATACTTAAGATCCTTTACTCAATACTTTACTTTTTGATCCGTTATATTTCAGAGGATAATTAAGCCTTTTTTTTTTAAAAACAAAAAAACATATTTATATCAATACTGAAAGACGGCATTGAACATAATTAATACACTTTCAGCTTTGCGACAGTGCATTATGAGATCATCCATTTAGCTACAGACTATGTCCAAAAACACATTCTGACCTAAGAGAAAGTATGTGTGCGTTTGTTAATTTTGGCCTGTTGGGCCAAAGGGAGATTCTACAGGTGTGTGAGTGAGAAAAAGTTTTATTTAATAGAAGCCTATAAATCAACCCTTTTGGAACAAGAGATGTGAGATATTCTTTTTCTCTTTGCCCCTATCTCTGGCAGAGGGATAGATTGTTCCTACCTCTTTTTGCTTCCTGTGTATGACAGGTTATCACTCCTGGGACAGATACAGAGGGGGGAGAGGAGCAGTAAGAATAGAGGCAGAGAGTGATTGAGTGAGAATGATGCTCCGTGGCTGATGTATCAGATGGCAGATGAGGGAATGGGGTGAGGGTGTGGGGTGGAGAGAAAAAAGTGATTTAGCACTGGTCTGTACTCTCCTCTCCTCTTATCCATGCCTCTGCTCCTTTCATGTCTCAACCAAGGGTCGACCCGCCCGCTGCCCCAGATGGTGCTGTCTGTCTGGGCTGCCTTCTACAGGATGTGCCCCTCTCACCCCCACATCTACAGACCTATACTTGCGTAATTGATTTCAGGGGGAAGGCCCTCTTTCTCTTCTGTTTCACACACACACACACACACACACACACACACGCACACACATGCAGACAGCTTGCCAACAGCTAGTGCCCCCGGTGCGCACACACACATACACGCGGCCGGCGCTGTGCGCTGTCAACGCTAATTCAATTTGAGACGCGGAAGTGTGACTAACAGCAGACCTGCAGAGTATTTTACCATATGCGCCACACACACACTCCTCGCAGATCACTCCTCACACACAAAGCTCTGCCGCATCCACTGCTTTAATAATGTTATTCCAGAGGTAGAAATCCTCTGCAGAGCTTTCTTCTCTTCCTGTTTCCCTCATTGTCAGGAGGAGGCGTCTGTCAACAGCTACTGATAAACACCTTATGAGGAACCAATCAGGAGCAACCTGGTAGTTAAGGAGCCACTCATCAGTACCTCCCTAATAACTTATGAACCAGGACCATATACTGAATAATTTAATAAATGTAGTGACCCATACAGCATTAAGTAGTTCAGAATAATGTGCAAATTATCTTCTTCCTCATGAGCTGTTCCTGGTTAAATGAGCCACACGCTGCACAAAAGGGTAACTAATAATCTATTACTCTGTGTTCTAAAATTAATTACTCTTTTTGTGTTCTCTCAGGTAGTGAAGCGTCATGCTAAGTAGTTACCCAGTAGTTGTACACTGTTTTTACAGTTATAGTTATCTCCTCGAGTCATGTTACTACAGATAATATTTAAGAAATACTTAGTAACTACTGAACTTTATTTATGTAGCACTTTGCAAGATTGCAAAGAGCTATACAAAGGCAACAGAATGAAACAGAAGTAACAAATGGGCAGGTTGTTCCAGAGCCCGGGGCCCTGACTGCAAATGCTCTGTTCCTTTAGTTTTCAGCCAGGCCCTAAACTTCGCCTGTGGATGTAGATGAAGCCCCTTAATATTAATCATTAAAAAATCTTACAATCACTTCTAAAACATACTGAGCAAAGATATCAAAATAGGAGTGATGGGATCCCTTTTTTCTTTTTTTGCTCTCACATCTGTATAGTCTGCAGTTGTTCAATAAGACAAAGGTGGGAGTTATGTTTTGACCACTGATTAATTATTCATCAGTTATTATGTAATGTTTTAATCACTATCTGTGTGTCCTTTATTGTAAAGCATCAGCAAGTTTGTATGTTGCAAGATTCAGTAAATTCAGTATTCAGTTCAGGTTTAAGGCTTTTATTTGGTAATATATTAGAGAATAACACAACAATCAGATGATCCCTGTGAGCAAGCATGCACTTGACAACAGCGGGAAGGAGAAACTCCCCTTTAACAGGCCGAACCCTCCAGCACAACCACGCTTAGAGTAGT
>VUQJ01016901.1:4643-18804 GCA_015108635.1 Andinoacara biseriatus | reverse complement strand
GTGTCGTTCTAATTACAATTGATTGGAAGCCCCAGAGAGATGTGCCACAAAAGATATTAAGTCTGAAAACATCACAAGCTCCTTTGCAATGATTTTTTTCACATGAGTAATACGACAAATATAAAGAAAGCAGAGACCAGGTTCAACACTCACGGAGACCTCGGTGCAGGTCAGTAATCAGGAGAATCACGAGTCAGAAGGGACTGACCTCCAAAACCTGGTGTCAGAGATGCAGTGAGCCAGCTCTGGGCTCAGGGCTGGCTCACTGCAGCCACTACCTCCCTCCTCTTTCATGGCTCACATGCACAAAAATCACACCTGCCCACACATACGCATACTAAATCACTCAATTGCAACAAGCATCACCCACACACACAAACACTGGCTCACACAGGGATACAGGCTCACACACACACACACACACACACACACACACACTGTTGCACTCAGTTCTGTTCAGGCCTGTCCAGATCAGAGGAATAATGTTAGCACTGGACCAAAAATCTCAGAGGTGTCCAAACTAATTGGAGCCGTATGCACTGCCACGGTAAAAAGTGACAAAAGGTGTGTGTGTGTGTGTATATGCTCCATGTGTGTTTTGTGTATCTGTGTCCGCAAGAGGGGATGCGTAGGCAGGTGTAAATGTGTGCGTGTGTGTTTGTGTGTGCGTGCGTGCAGGAGAAAAATGTGTGGGCGGGTGTGACTCTGTGTGTGTGAGAAAGGGAGCTGGTGCTGAAGCTGAGCTCTGGACAGCATCCCAAACTGAGTCTACGGGGAAGCGCAGCATCAATATCGCGCCCCACAGAGATCACAGACACAGACAGACACAAATAAAGACACACGCAAACACACACACCACAGAGCCTCACCACACACCTTGTCGCTCAGTTCACTCTAGACTGCACTCTGGAGCCATTGCCTCCCCTTTTGCTTCATATTCAGTTCATCTACAGCCAATGAATGACGTATGCTTTCTGCAACAGCTCCTCATCAGCCCTTACTTTAAGGTGAGGAGGTAAACGGAGGTGAAGCTGCTTGTTTTATAGTTCTCACTAAATGCAGGCCTTGAAATTGTAGAACTTTCTCCTTTTATCTAGTCAAAATTTATTTGAGAGCCTTTTCTTACTGATGTATTCATGATCTCTCACAGCACTATGCTTGGTCTTTGCATAAATTAGTTTTAATTTATCCTAGTTATTGTCTAGTCGGTAGGTGGAAGAAGCAATAAAAGTAAGTAGCTTCACAAGGGCTGCTGCAGTGAGAGAATTCAGTGAACGAGTTTATTATATAAACATTCTTTATTTGCAGGCGATTGCGGCATACAGTTTGTATAAGTTATATTCATCTCCACCCATATTTACCATGGTGTTTAAAGCAGGAAAATCTGCGTACAGAAATTTCTCAGTCAAGAAACTTGTGTTTGCCAGTAGGATTACTCAAAAACCTATTGAGGGATTTGCATTAATATTTTACCAGAGGTGGAGATTGTACCACCCTGGGAGTGACATGTGAACTCGATCCATATCTGGATCCAGGAATTTTTTGGAAGTATTCTTCACTATTGCAAGACAGACCAAAAATGGAACATTTGGTGCCACAGCTTCAAATCAAATACAAATCATATTTATAAAAGCAAAGAAATCATGACGATTTTCTCAAGAAAATATAAAAAAAAAAGATCTGTATCCAGGCAATCTTCCAGACCCAGAGATGCAGTTTATGCATGGGTGTGTCTCTTTTTGTTACAATATCAAATCTTAAAAGACATTAGAAGTTAGTGTTGAAGAACGTATGTAAATCAGCGAGAGTGGGATTGAAGCAGTTAATGCCTCAAAGGTTAGCAGATGTTAAGACAAGTTTCTGCACTGGTGTGGGCGTGTTGGGACTAAGGCCTCCAGGCAGTTAGATACCTTTAATAAAAGTAAAAGTTTAATTCCCGGTTGCTAATATGAAAATGCGATCCAGGAAGACCAGTTTGAGAAATGGAGTCTCAAGGCACTAAATCAGACTCATAATACTGTGCAGTGGGGATGCACTGATTGTGAAGCTCTGTGCTGCAACACAAAATAACACTAAAATAACAATTTGGCCAATAATGACACAATATCTTTTTGTTTGGCTTTTGTTCTTATTTATTACACTTCTTGTATTAGGGTAACAACTCAGTCTTAATAAAATTAATTGACCTGTTTTAAAACCTTTTGCCATCACACAATTTTTGAACACAGCCTGAATAAATGATGTGAAAGTCAGCGGGGCTGATACTGGGTGATATTGACATTGGTTAGATGCACATTGGTTTTTATTGCTATGAAACACGACTCCACTGAAAAGCTGTGCCTGCAAAAATATGGGTATTCTTCTTGATTACTGTGAGGTAAAGAGTGGCAATGTCCTCTCAAACCTGACTACATGTACAGTGCACATACACCACTGCAATCTCTTTTTGATTGATTACCAAAATCGGTGTGCACATTTAACATATCAAAGTGTCACATTCTGCTTTTGTGTTATTCAGTGTCCTTTAAGAGCTTAACTTTCTGCAGGTCTCAGTGAAATCATGAGGGGGATGTAGCTTGGCTATAGATATGTTTAACTGAGCCTCAAAACGGCTGCTATCCTCTTTGGTTGATAAAGCATTAGAAGAAGAGATGAGCTCATTTAAAAGAATTTCAGTTGCGTTCAGACTGAAGATATAAGGTCAGGCAGTCTAAAACTATATTATGGACTAAATCCAGACGTTAAGACATAACAGTTCATGTTGAACAGTTCAAAGCAAAAAGAATGCTAATAAAAATGTACACCCCAAGACATCTAATATTTATTATACACACGCAGGAGGTAATTTCAGGATATTGGGCACAGCAGCAAATAAGGATAAACATCTAACATATGCCTAATTGCACAAATAATAATAACAATTCTTGCTTAAATAAAATATGGCGAGGCCAACAGCAGTTACGATGCGGTGATGGCTGTACATAGCAATTTGGAGTGTGATAATGATGATCATGAATGAAGGGTCCAGGCTGCAGTTTGAAATACCACACTTGACGATTCAAAGCACATAAGATGAGGTAAGCTTTTTGAAAAGGCGCCGCTGCATCACACATAAAAATGGAGCGTGTTTATGGCTTTATGGTTTAAGCAGTGAGGTGGTTCACCAATGACGGTGCTAAAAAGCTGTGGCTGATGACAGTGCTGTGCCATCATCTGGTTTTAAGCCTTCATCCTTTGAGAGGGTGGCAGACACATGCAAATACACAAACTCCCACACGCTCACACGCACGCACGCACACACACACAGAGTGAGTGCACTATGCCTTCTGTCTAAGCCACCCACTCAGAGCGGCGCACAAATCCATTCATTGTGGGCATTGCGTTCGAGCAGCTGTCTATGAAAAGGATCTTTGAAAGCACCATGGCACCTCTGTGATTCGCGCGCCGGCCGCCGGTGTGTAGCTATAGCTACACAGTGAAATTACACCTTTTTCCAGGATCGCTCACATGGCAATTTCTTATTGCAGCCTGCAGGGTTGCCCCTGTGTGTGTGAATGCTATGATCCATGCTTTGGGATACACTAATAACTGCTTTGATTCAGATTGGATAATTATCTGAGTCGTAGTGAGAAACAAATGACAGTGAAGGAGAGATCAAAGAGAAATTAGTGGTTGCTTTCACCTGACATAAAGCCTCAGTTCAAGACCTGATAAAAACAACACATTACTCACAGTATGTTCTCCAAATCCCGTCAACGACAAAACAGCACTTACTGTTCGCCAAATTTTCATATAGGAGTATTGTCCATAAACATGCGCTGCACATTAAGGCTGTTCCGGGGGGGAAAGGGATAAAGGCAGCTAATTTCACAAGGATTATACTCACTTCACCCATTGAGGCTACTTCAGTTGTTTTTGTAATTAGGGTGCCTTAATTATTTCTGGAAATCAAACATGACAGAAAATGTCTTCATTGTTTTTAACCTATAAAACAAGCCTCAATGTTAAACGCTTTTTCTTTTTGAGAGACTTTTACTCATGCACATTTACTGCTAATATGTCATTTTCACCATATCCTCCTTTTAGTTAACGCGGATAAATCTGAAAGACCTCACACACTGTCTGGCATTCATCTCATGTGAGTAAACAACGTGTAGCTTACTTTAAATAAACATATCAACAGACTGATATATAATTAAAACACGTGTAATTTGCAGTCCTAAACTGTTTGTCTTGCCGTCATTCATGACACTGAAAAGAAGGATAACTCATTTTTTCTCAGCAATCCGCCCATTGCGCTCCAAATCAGTCACGGCCACACAGTTGACAAACCTTTTGCAAAGGCAAAGAGGGAGAGGAAAAACGAGGCAAACATTTACTGCAGCAAACATGCTGGCATGAGAACACAGAACACACACACAAAAACCCTCTTTACACAGTGACAGAGTGCTGAGGAGGGTACAACAGTTCTTCTACCCAAACGTGACAGAGCTATCACACTGCAACACTCAAACTATGGTGCACAGATATACAGAGGCAGGGCTAAGCCCACAGAAAACATCCTCTGACCGTGTGATGCACATTTTAAAGTGCCACTGCTGAGCTACTTTGTTGTGATTTTGTCCTTTGTCAGCTTTGGATGTCTGGATGTAGTTCGACAGACAACAGACATCAATTTAAGGGCAAATGTTTTCATAATGGCAGCCAGGTACGGTACAACAAAGACTGATTATCTTGTGAGTCAGCTGTGGCCACTAAGCACCTGTTTCAGAGCCACACTTAAATTAATTTATTACTATTGTCATTTAAAGCGATAAAAACCTAACAAAAGGTAAAATTAAAGCTATTTTTTTTTTATTTCACACGATAATTACTACTACAATTACAAAGCCGTAATTACACTACAGTCACTTCTGGAGGTGGCACTCAGTATTATAAAATAAATTCATAATCCTGGCATCCCCTTTACCCTGGCATCTTCATGAGTGGTAGAAACCCCCCCCCCACCACCCTTTTTTTATCAGCCCAGCTGAATGGTCAGAGTGATGACTGTTGTGTGTCTGTGGGTGGCACAGACACAGAGGGCCAGTCTTCCACCCCCTCCGCAGAATAGCGCTTCACTTGTGGGCCCCTCCGTTCACCACTGTAACATTTGCATTTTACCCTCAATGGGCGCTCTATGCGCTCACTGCTGGAGACAGAGAGGTGCTGCCTATAGGCTGCAGCCGACAGAAGAGCTGAAAATGTCCTTGTAAAGGCGTTTGGAAACGCGCCTTTGTGTTACACTCCTGTGCTTCCAATCACCAGTAACAGGTAAACTAGGCGCTTGGTGCTTATCCCAGATTGATACGCTAGAAATGAAGCATTTCTTTCCTTTCGCACAGCAACACTTCAAACTAAGAAACAATATTGATTAATTAGGTAGTGTGGAATCTTAAGGGTCCTGACATGTGAGTCTGCATGCACGTCTCCATTAAGCCCCCATTTTCGCCAGCAGCACGGAGAAGCTCGGTAGGCTTTACATTTCTTAGCCCTCATGATGTTTTTCTGATGCGAGAACAGCTTTCCGTGACATGATCAATGACAGCAGTATTGGCAGACTACAATCCTGAGGAAACAATGAGGGAGGAAGATCATTGAACAAAGAGCCTGAACACATGCAGGGTCAGCACAGACCAGCCACTGGCTACATGTTGGTCGAAGGCTTTGAAGGTGAGAGGTCACAGAGTCGCACTAGCAATGTTTCAAGTCCAACACAACTAGCTGATTCTGATGAACCACAGATGTACAACACAAACAACATTAAAATGCTTACAAAGGCATCTTTTGCACACCTTGCTTTAAAAAAAAAAAAGCTTCCGGCTTTTGGTGGGGTTACATCCATCAGAGAAACTGTAACGTCTTCTTCCCTACATTTATCCGATTGTCCTCCTCAGCATGAAAGGAGGAGGGCTGCTGTGAGAAACTGACTCAAATTATTCTGACGTGAAGCCTGTGTTATGTGTAATCCCTTTACAGCATAGCCAAAGAACCTGTTGTACCCCAACTGACCAGCAAAGAAGGGGGTGGAGAGACACTCGTGCTCTCTATTCTCTCAGTATTCCCACATATCTGCTTCTTTTCTTGCTCCTTCTCTGCCTTGTCTCACCAGTATGCTGTTTAAATCCAGCCTTTAACGTTAAGCCATTTGCATTGTTGAGAAATGGCTTGTGGTCTTCCTTTTGCTGGGTGTTTTACTTACAGGTATTTGTACCTGCGGCTATAAATATCCAAATGAGAACATTTCTTGGCTTGCAACACTTACAGTGCTGAAAGCTTAGCTTACTTTGAACCCCAAATGTTCAACACATTTTGCTTTTTCTAGGGCATCAATGAAATAAAGAGTTGTTCTTCTTGTTCATAAAGTCCTTCTTTCTCTCCTTTCTCAATTTACTCTAACAGTGTCTTCTTCCAGGGACTCTTAACAGCTGGTTATGGGTCAGCCTGTAACAGTTAGAGGAAACCACTTTGGTGAAAGCTCCCCAGCTATGAGATGCCAACAGGACAGGCACTCCTGTGCTCAGAAGACCGAAAAAAAAAAAAGCAGGCCCAGTGATCCCAGCAGCCAGTAAAGTAGTGAAGCGCTGGATGCACATGGACAGGGCTTCCCCTTATCCTTGAACCCACAGAATGCTCCCTCTTAAGGATCTTGTTTTGTTTTTAGGCTCTAATGGATCTGTTTGGGCTAATGGGTCTGTTTGAAGCGGTGAGGCCCCGGGACAGCAGGAAACACTGAAAATCCATTATGAAATGATAGCCAGAGGCTTTTTGTTTACATTTAGGCTGGTAATGGAGAACAGGAATCAATGGTGAACAGCAGGAGAAAACTAGTCATTTAAACCTAAAACTGTGGCATCTCCAAACTTCTTTGCAGCTCTGATTATACTCTGCTCAAATTTGTTTGCCATAATATATTCTAAAAAGAAAAAAAAATACCATTGTAGTGGAGAGAGACCTGGTATTTTAGAAGCATCTGCTTTCTTCACCTTCTTCTAAGACACACACACACACACACACACACACACACACACAACAGACACACATGAGACATGTGTTGCCTCAGCAGTAATTAAGTGCCTTTGTTTCGTGAGCTGTAATCCCTCAGATGAACGAGTGGTAGTGTTGCTGACACGCCTGAGATTACCCAAGGAGAGGGAGGGGGAGAACAGCGAGTGGGAGAGTTGGATTAAGGTGATATAAAGTGTGTTGTTTCTTCCTTTCTTGTTTGTCCTAGGATGCCTGGATATCATGAATCTTTCTCCCACAGGCCGTAAATCTAAACACTCCCACCTCCATCTGAGAAGCGTAATAAAGCCTGTCCTTGCTGATCAAGTGTCTTAAGAAACTGGATGTGTTCTTTGTTCTTGTTTGAACTAAACACGAACAAAGAACACATCTACATTTCATCACACTGTGTCCTTATACGTCTGTGTGGTAGCATCACTGAACAGTTGCAGCATGTTGTGCATCAGCTGAAAATCACATGCCCATGTTCTCACCACACAGAAATGCACTGGGAGTCTTCAGTCAGCGCAATCCATAAACTGTATATAAAAGAAGTGCCTTAAACCTGCATTATTTCTAAAAGCCAGCAGGTGGCGACACCTCTAGTTTGAAAAGGATGTCCATAAGTATATGTGCAAAAACCCTTTAGCACTTTTGTTTGTGACTCCTGTAAACACTTTCCCGATGACTTTATCATCTCATCCACTAGTTTCTATTCTTATTGAATACAGAAGTACATATACTCTGTACCTTATGGACCATGTTAAAGCTAACAAGGAAGATAAGGCAGAATTTGCTTTACTGTGTGACTGACAAGTTGCCAGCACCCAATGTCCCTCAGTTTCTCAGTCAGATTCACACCCTGATCATTATGCCTGGTTTTATAACACCAAGATGACAACGGCCGAAATGCCTTGGAGGAAATTCATTAACCAATAGATGAAGTTAAGGGTTATATACAGTTAAAGGCTCAGAGTTTAAGAAAATAAAACTGTTTGTCTAAATGCCTGCTCATAATTACACACATATGTGTGTATAAATGCTACACTAAAGCAATGACGTTTCGGTAGTCAATATGTGACTGACTGCACGAGAGAGTAAAGAAAAACAAGAAAAACAGAGAGGGCCTTCAATCATTTTCTGGGCTACAGTGTTTAAATCGTGTGCAGAGTATAAAGAATTTTCCATCAGGAGCTGTGATATATACTAATGCAGGTTTTGAAGCAGCTTAAAGTTTACCCGTCAGTGGATCGAGGATCATAACAAAAGAGCTTCCGTGCAGCCGTGCAGCAGCCAAAAACTGAATGATGGATGGTTATAGTAACTACCCATGCTGGATATGAGTGCGATTGTTGTAACTGTCTTTTGAGGAGGCAATGTTCAAAGTGCGGCTGCAGTAGCGCCGTCGTGAGGCACCTGCAAAGCCCCGGTCCCTGCTGCTAATCCAGCTGGAGGCTGAAGCCTTGCTTCAGTTAATCTGATCATCTGTGACCTGCTGAGACATGAAACCAACCCTGCAGAGCTCATTTACTCTCTACGCACAAAACCTAAACAAGCATCAATGCAACACACAGAGGGAGATTGGCATGAAGCTGACACAGACACTCACAATCATACAGCATGTTTGAAGTGAAGCAGCTGTCTCACTTTCCCATACACTTCTTCAACTACATATCATGAAGAAAGGCTTGGCTATGCCATTGCCACCTCTCAGTCTGTTGATAAGTGAGTCACAGCTAAAAGACTGAGGCATTAACCTGCTTTCAACAAGCTGTCATTTCCCTACGCTGATCCTGTTAGCTCCGCAATGATATGAGGGTAGCCCTACAGCAAACTTCAACTAGCCATTACAGTGAAAGATTTCATAGAAATAGGTTATATGATGTTGATGGCCTAGTTTGAAAAGAACTGTGCCACATCCCCAAGAGGAAACAGCAGAAAGCCATTAGGCCTTTTTTTAAATTTCCTAATTTTGCATTTGTTAACAGATACAATTTCAATCATTCTCTAGCGATCAAAGGCAAAACGACTCCACGGTGGTGCAAAAATAGCACAAATCGGCTACAACTGCTAATGAGACAAATAAAATAATGTGAGAAAGTGGGGGGAAAAAAGGCTAGCCTACATCTTATTTCTCTGCTGACACTATCGACCGCATGTCAGAACATGTTGAGGAGTTGTGTAAATCCATAAAACAGATAAAGGAGGATAATGAGATGGAAGGGAGAGAGGAGATCTATTCATCAAAGCCTCTTTCTAACACACTCAGCAGATAGGGGCAGAAACATTGGATGGCTGCTTACTCTCCTGTTTGGAGATTAAAGCTTTGGTTGCTGACAAAAAAAGTTGAGAAGTGCAGGTTTATGATTCAAACTACAAAGAAACAAGACAGTTCTTTTGCTCAAGAATGAATTTACAATCATAGTAATATTTCAGTTAGGAAGTATAATCTTGTATCTTTGATCATACTCTCTATATGTCTCAAAGTTACTTATGTCTAATAAATACATGGTAAATGAAATAAACCACACTCTTTCTGTGTCTCTAACTTAAACACTGCGAGATGAAGAATCAATATGATAAAGTGGAACTATTACTGAACGTAACACATTCAGTAAGGGTGGTAATACCAGCAGAAAACATGGCTTGGGAGTGGTTGCAAAGCAAATAGGGCAGCATATTAGGGTGATACTGGAAGCGTGATCCACTGCCAGAAGTCTCGCCTACACCGGAGGCAAAAACCATTCAGGGTGCTCCACTGATTTTGTTTTACATGAAGATGCCTTCTTGTCAATTCTGTTTTTCAGACAGAATTCAGAAAGCTAAAACACTGTTTGCAAGTGCCTCAGTTAACGCAGTACCTTGCTAATATGTAACTAATGCCTCTTTTCCACTAGCACCTACTTGGCTCGACTCTACCTGGATTGGGTTGTTTTCCATTACAACTGAGTACTGCTCCAGCAAGCGTCGTCAGCCACCGAACACAAAAACGTCTCTGTTGGTTAGCGTGTAGCCACTTCCCTCGTTGCCAGGTTTCAAAAACATTTGATTCTTGTGAAGGATTCGTTCTCATGGCTCATGTAGCGACATCACTGCCTGGCCAATCAGTGGCATGCTTTCTGTTGACAGCACATTTTTGGCTCAACTCAGCTCGCTTGGAACCCCGGCTGAGTAGGTACTAGGTACTTCTAATTGAGTTGAGTCGAGTCGAGCTGAGTAGGTACTACATTAGCTTTCTAACAGCAAAGTAGATTCTGGGCACTGAAGCCCATCACTTGATGTAGTGAAGTCTAACTTTTAACCAGCTAAAGGATTTCTCTCAGTCTTTCTAGGCTCAATAGCATAGTGTTCCACTCCGATAGCCAGTTTCCACCTTGTACACTGTTTCTGTAGCAATGAAAAAGGAGTACCCACACAAGAAGGATGAAATAGCAAAAGTAAGCATATGTTTTAGCTCAGTTATTATGATAATCAGGCAACTAGCAGCTAGCAGCTAGCTGTGTCATTGTTTCTAAAGTCTCATTTTACATATTTACTAGCATGGATGCTGGATGTACATGTAGTGATAGTTTAGTATTTGAAAACAAAAGCATATTAATATGGACCCCAAATAAACCAGACACAACAACAGTCCACAGTTTACAGACAAGTTTTGTTTTGTATATGCAACCATTGGTGAATAAGGTGCAACACCATTTGGATCGTTGTTTGTTCAATGTGGTGATGAGGCCACTGAGGCCTCTTCTCCCTCCTGTGGGCTGAGGAGACTCTAATCCCATATGGAGATGATACAAACAGTCCTCACAAGTTTAACAACACTGAAGAAGAGAGAGCAGAAGGAGTGCTTATACCTGGTTAAAGTAATAGCTGCCCTTTGGTCAAAGAAATTAGATCAATAAACCATGGTACAGTGACTCAACCTATGAGCTGCAGGGTGTGTTTTATCTTAAAATCATCAGAACGAAGCAAACATATTGATTGATCACTCTTGTCATCAGCTTGCCCTTTTCCTGTTTTTTCTAAGGTGGGCTTTGACTTACCTCAGAGAAAAAAGGAGCGAATAAATCCAAAAGAAAGCAAAAGCAAACTGAATTCAGTCACGCTATGGAAATGCAAACAGAGCAGGATTAGAGAGAGGCAACATCTGTTTGTTTATCAAACACACAAAAAATGTGTTTTGGGGTAAGATGGAAGCAGGAATGAATCACAAGCAGTGTGCACCTGATCCGTGCGGTTGTTAAACCTGACACTCTTCCTACCATGCATGTTTTAACAAATTGCAGTGCCAATTTATGCTCACCACTGTCACCGCTTCTCTAGCTCTCTCACCCTCCTCTGTCCCACCTTCATTCCCTCACCCACCATGGGGTGAACCAACTCTGTGAGGGTGCGCGCTGCCAATTAGTGTCTCCCACCTGTCGCCGTGGGTCACTGGAGCAGGCATCTGCTGGGTGTGAAATTGGTCATCTCACTTTCGTCCATGAACTTTTCATGCCCCCCCCAAAATCCTTGTTGGCTCAAACACACACCCACACACACCAACAGGCACAAAAATGTTGCTATGACCTAAAGTTAACCTTTACGGTATGGCCACCCTCTGTGATAACGGAAAGAGGTGAGAGAGTGATACAAAAAATACCTCTAGCTTGGTTTTTAAATAGAATAGGATACACATTGACATATATGTTTTGTGGCATCAAAGGATACACAAAAGCTTTGATTCCTAGAGGTCAAAGATAAAATATTGTGCTTTGTGTGCCATTAAGAATAAGGGGACAGGTGGCTGTAAACAGGGCTTATCCGTTTTTACAAACATCGATTTCATTGTTGCTGTGGGAGTTCATACTGAGTCAAGCCAAGAAAAGAAGCATCGACAAAACATCATTTGAGAACCAGTACGGAATATGAATAAGCTGAGTTTGAAAACATTTGCAAAACTCATCTTTCCCTCTAAATATGCAGCTATAAAAGGGCCCTATTATGGCTTCCCTACTATTCTGTAATATTCTACAATGATGGAGATTCAAAAAAAGAAGAAAAAAAATCCAGCACATGTGAGCTAAAAGCTCAGGCTTCAGACAGGATCTGTATGACATCAAAGATAGAAGATATCCTTAATATGGCCTTCTCAGGCACAGCAGGCCAACTCACACGCTTTTCCAAACTTCTGTGTGCGAGGGGCAGCCAATCAGAAGACAGCTGGCTTAAAGGGAGGTGAAAGGAGGCTATAACAGGTGGTTTAGACAGTGGATGAACTAAGGAGGAGCACAAAGAGTCTGTATAAGATACATAAGGATGATTATTAACTGTGAACCATGCAAAGCTACTGCAGTAGAGTCCAAATATTAAAAAGATGGAGCATAAAAGGTCCAGTTTAAGCCCTTCATTCACTAATACAAGAGCCATTTACAGTGACGCCAAGACTTTCATCTAGACAAGCTCTATCAAATTAATCCAACATGCAGCTGCTTTAGTCTGGCCTATTAAGCTTGATGTTGAACACAATAACTAGACTGGCCTTGAATTAACAGCCTACTTACAACCTTGTGCCACTGACTGCAACAGCATACCGGTTTGGGTGATCAGCCATTTTAGACATGATCTCATCACTCTGATTCAGTCCATATTCTCATTCAAATAAGAGATTATCACTTTATTATGTATACAGTGAGGGCCTTAAAGATAGGGTGCCAGTACAACACACCGACTTTTTAAGTGTCTTTTTTAAGATGGCGATCTCCATTTAGCTCATCAGTATCTGCAGCACAGCAGACAGCATGGGAAGGCTTCGAGAAGTAATTGTGGCAGTTTCCACTTATGCTGCGCAGTCCATCACTGCCACTCATCGAGCCTGAATAGGATATGAGTCAGAACACTTCTATAAAGGAGTTCACACAGGGCACACTCCATTGTTGCTTCTCTTTTTCAAATGCAAGCCCATGTCAATCACTGTCAGTGTAGTTTTTACTTCTTACTTTATTAGCAATATGATTTTCACAGTGACATACCAACATGTAGGCTTTGACACTCTCAGCAGTGACATGTCTTCACATGGGATTGGGATGGCATGGTAGGCCTGGTTTACAAGCACAGCACAGCAGTCATTTAAACAAAAAAAAAAGTGGAGGGCCCCTAAAGATTGCCTTTCTGTTGCCTCATTAGATGAAGCCAATTAAGGAGATCTTTGTCTCATTATAAAGGCTGGCCCCTAAGAGACAGCTGGGCCTGTCTGTCTAACTGTTTGTAGCTCCCAAGGTGCATGTGCCTACAAGCTGAGGGTGGCTGGGTGGAAGCATCTTGAACTCTGTGTCTCTATAAGCTTGTCCATTTCCTAATCACTAGAGAATTAAAAGAAGCTTGAGGAAGCAGTCAACACATGAAATGATTAATTTCAGTGTTTAAAATGGGCTACAACAAATGCCATATGCTTCAGTATAGTGGCAATACAGTGAACATACTGCAGCTAGCAGTAGGGATCGCTTGCCCTTCCAGGGGAAAAAAAACAAAACAAAAACAGAAGGCCGAAGATAATGATTTTACAAGCATGATATACAGTAGATTTTTAAACTAAGGTTAGGTTACAGTGAATAAAGCAGATAAATACATGCTACTCTCAGAAAACCCAAGTCTGACTCTCAGTGATGATGAAACTGCATATCAATAATTAATGGGACCAATACTAAAGGTCAACCGCACAGCAAGGCTCCTGCCTCACTCTGCTATAGATCTGCCTTCAGCTTTACTGCAGAGGTGCTCACAACAGCAACAACTACTGCAGCAGCAAGGCAGTTTGAGTCCAGCTGGCTTTGAAATCATCAAATGTGAGGACGGCATTGATTCTGCAGCACTGATTTAAGTTACCATGTTTTTTTTGGGGTTTTTTTTACAGGCAGAAAAAAAAATAATAATGCAGAAAATCGAGTACTTTATCAGCACTGTGGGCAGCAGAGAGGGATGGAAAAAGAGGATGACTCAGAGGTAGTGGGTGGACTGAGACCAGGTGAGACACTGGTACAGCAGATGGGCAGATTTTCAGTGCTCAGTATTTCCATCATTTTGCAGGCAACTCATTGGATAAAGAACACCTAATATTCACTCTGACATTAAACAACAGTAG
>VUQJ01016889.1:1157-14240 GCA_015108635.1 Andinoacara biseriatus | reverse complement strand
ATGCAGACATATATTGTTTGATCACTCAATATCAATTAATTGATAAACAAATAATTCAATTAGGCAAGTTCAACAGGCAAGTTGAAAAGGTACAGCCCCCACAGGACAGAATTTACAAACATATGATATGATGCATTAAGGAATACAACACCGGCAGCAGAATGAACGGGAATATTTCAACCCCACTTTTTATTAAAAGAGGCTGTCTACAGGGTTGTTCAATCAGCTGTTGATGCTAGAAATTAAACCTCTTGCAATTTTACCCCCTAATTTAAAAATAACAGTGGGATAGGCTCCATACTGATTATTGAACTCTGTTTATTCTTACTACTCTGGGATCTTTCCAGATATTCTTTGAACAGTGGAAGTCAGCACTTCGGAATTATTGCATTTTATCCAATCCAATCCAATAATCCAAATTGCTCGGTTACCATCCTGAATGTGCAGACACATACCTAATCTCCAGATCAAATCCCCTTCACCTGCGAGCACGTTCTCAGCTGGACTATGCATCCAGCTTGCGACTCAGGCCAGACAGGCTCTGAGCCCGAGTCTGAACGGTTCTGCACAGCTTATCCATCTGGTTAAGGTTCTCTAGGTGCTGAACTGCTGCCCAGATTTTCTTAATTTCCCAGTAAATTAGGTATGCTCTAAGCCCAGACAGAAGAGATCCTGTTACCAAAAAGCTGAATAACTTAACAGACAGTGCTGAAAGACACACAGGGTTCCACATGCTCCATGAGTCAACGACTTATCTGATCTGGTCTGTTCGACTAGGACATGCGGCCTCCCCTTTCCACGATCTCATTGTGGAGAAAATACGATCAGTGGTGTTGAGGGCCCAGTTTGCCAGATTCATGTTCATTCTTTTTCTTAATCAGTCGATGTGTAAGAGAGGCACTTACAGCAAGCAGCAAGCAGGGAAGATGGAGGAGGGCAGGAGAGAGATATGATGCAACCGTCTTTGTTAAGGAGCAGGAGAGAAACACTCTAACTGGTTGTAACTCTGTAACTCTTGGTTGTAAAAAAAGCTGTCCCACACACAGTGAAACAGTGAAACTGTGTGTGGCAGTGCAAGAAGATAAAGCAGAGTGGCCTTGTATGTCTTTGTAGTGGATGTGTTCTTGAATGGGAAAAAAAAAAGATTTCGAGAATTTTTTTGAATGTGGAACGTCATTCACCCATCTATTCTCTTCTGCTTATCCTGTTCAGGGTCACGGGGGGCTGAAGCCTATCCCAGCAGACATAGGGCGAGACTCAGGGTACACCCTTTACAGGTCGCCAGTCTTTTGCAGGGCTAACACAGAGAGACAGACAACCCTTCACACTCACATTCACATCTGAGCAATTTAGACTGACCAATTAATCTAACCCCAGTAACTGCAGTAACTTTGGACTGTGGGAGGAAACCCACGCAGACACGGGGAGACATGTCATGTAAAAAAAAAAAGTGTTTTGTTGTTTTCTCTTTTATTTCTGTGGATTTTGTTTTTTGCTTGTTGATCCATGTGTCACATGTTCTCTTTTAGCCAGCACTGTTTATTACTGTAATGTGTGATCATCAGTCATCATGGTTAAAAAAAAGAAAAGAAAAAAAGCCCTTTTACTTTGATCTGGGTAATCTGAGATGTTTCTTTACAGGCCAAACACGCACATCCAATGGATAAAGGGGTGCAGGAACAAAAACAGCCACAGGAAGACACAAGTCCTCACACCACAACGCTCCTGGCAAAAGATTTAATTCAAAAATGCCTTCAAAGATAAGTGACGTTTTGGGCAACCATGCCCTTCTTCAGACTAGTCTGAAACGTCACTTATCTTTGAAGGCATTTTTGAATTAAATCTTTTGCCAGGAGCGTTGCGGTGTGAGGACTTCTTTTGTCTTCCTAATTTGAGATGTTTACCTCAGATTACCCAGATCAAAGTAAAATGCATGCACTGTCTGCTGTATTTTATTGCTATACTGGTGAAAATATAATGGTGGCATTCAGAGCAAGAAATTCTGTATCTTACCAGTGACTGCAGTAATGCTGACTCCACTGCTTCTGACGTTCTGAATCACAGAGTAGAGCGTGAATGTGTATTCAGTTCCAGCAGTGAGATATGAGACTGTGTAAGTTAGTGGTCCATTTCCAGCTGGTGCACTGATGTTTGTCTGTGTGCCATTAAACTGGAGAACAAAGTTGATGTTGTTTTTGACTTTGTTCCACTGCAGAGTGATGCTGCTCTCATTTTGTGCTACTGATCTGAGGTTTACTGTAAATGACAGAAAAGCCAAAACTCTTATGTTGGTGTTCGTTTAATCCACAGTTATTTGATGCCACACACGTTCTTGTTTTTTGCTTTTTGCATAGTTTTGTGCCATTTTTTCAAAGGCCAATAATGACTTTACAGATACTGATTTTACAGGTAGATCCATAGATTTTCACTGTATTGAGCTGGGATGAAAACTGTGAAAAACTGTCTGCTTTTATATCAGATACAAAATATATATAAATTCTCATCTTTTTCACTTCACTTTGATCTTAAAGAACTACCAAATGTGTTGGTTTGGGTATGAGTAGTATAGTAAACTGTCTTAAAGCAAAGATGAACAGCATGTGTGAGAAGAAATTAGATCAATTACTTGTAGTAAAACAGATCAGTGGAAAGGTGCTGGAGCAGAGTTCATCTGACCATCGTCCTGAGTCACTGAAATCTGCAGCGACACAGCGCTGATTTCCAGAGTCTGGCTGCCCGGGAGCCCAGTACAGAAACAGAGCGTCACTCCCATCAGACCACACTTTTTGCCGATACAGACCGATCCACACAAAATCTCCATTTGCCAGGTTGTTAATTTTAGCATTTTCTGTCTGATTTCGTATACTACAAGAAGAAGAAGAAGAGTAACATTTTAAATGCAGTGGTAAAATACTGAGCACTTAAACATGCAACACATTTTTCAATGCATTTTTACTTTTGTTTAAAGTGCATTAGGTGGCTTTTTAAAGATCTGGTGACAACCTTCAACCAACAGAGGAGCAGCAATCTTTTATGAGACAAACATTTTCATCATTTTCTATAACTGTAAACCAATTTTCATTTTCAGATAAGATAAAATCTGCATATGAACCAAAGGATATTTAAAATCAGGGAATGTGCACTGCAATTTCAGCTTTCACTGAAAAAAATGACCGTAGCAGAAAAATATAACCATGACAGCATCTCATAGCAAAACTTCATAAATAGAAAATAAAAAATCCTTACCTGACAAGATCAACATAACGCTTCCTGCAGAAACTCTGAGCGTCAGTCCAATTCATTGCTGTATTAATCTTAACAAAGGACGTTTCACCATTTACTGTACCTGCAAATATACAGAAAAAAACAAAGCACTGGACTAACAGGAGGGACTAGCTGAAATATTTTCTATAAAGTGTGTGCTGAGTTGGCCCATTATTAATACTCGCTCCATTTAAACTCACCATTATAGCACACAAAGGCTTGTACATCACCACAGTAACGGTCATCCCACTGACCACTGAATGAACCCCCAGTTAAAAGTGCTACACAGTACTGCTGCTGTCCATTAAGATTGTTGGGTGAACCAGGGTACCAGTTTCTAAAAGTTGTCTCTCCTTTACCGTAGAAGTTGCTGTCATTTAGGGACCATCTCCAACTGTTTTGCAGGTCATCATAGAGACCTATCCATGCCTTGCCTGTTCAAAAAGATGCTCATTAAATTAAATATTTCTAAAGAATTTAGTTGTTGCCAGGCTGTTGTGAATGTATTATCTATATTTTCAATATTAAGAACTCACCTGTGTTTGATGCAATGCTTGTGACAGCCTGATGGTCAGCTGTATTTTGTATGGTTGCCAGGTCAGTGTAGACACTTCTGCAGTAACTCTGTGCATCTGTCCAGGTCTGTGAGGTGCTCACAAATTAGTACTGACGAGTTTGGCTAAAGGCAACACCAACCAGTGCTCCTGAAATTAGACATTGTTTTTGTAGCACAAATAATTTATTTATAAATTCTTTATCATTTCTGTGTTATTCTACATCAAGAAAATAACCTGTTAATCACATCACTGATTGGATTATACTATCACATCACTGTGAACACTATATAACATTGATGAATGTTGAACCTTCCCTCAACACCAAATGTAAAATTTAGCCGTCCTTGGAGCCGGTAATCATATCTCTCCTGGACAATATGTCAAAAGTTTACATCAATCTTCCCGAGGATGGATGTAAACGGATATTGCTCTCAATTTTTCAACATAAAAAAGGGTGCGCGACAAGGGAACCTGGTCTTGCCGGTCCTCTTCTCCCAGTGCATTGAGCTGTTAGCAGAACTGATTAGAACAAATAAACACATAGAAAGTATAATAGATAAAGGGGGCATAGAACATAAAATATCTTTATTTGCACATGATATTCTCCTGTACATTATAAATCCATCAACTACAATACTCTTGCTTATGAAGTGCCTATATTTGTTCGGAGATATCTCAGGTTATAAGGTAAATGAAGGGAAATCTGAAGCAATAATGATTTCAGGACACTGGCCAATTCACTTAGATAAAGGGGTAAAGTTTAAATTGTCAAAAGATGGCTTTAGATACTTGGGAGTCACACTGACTGGTAACTCGCCCTAGCTATGCAATGCCAATTACAGCAAGTTTTTTATGTCAGATTAAAAAGATTTGGAAAGATGACAAATTCTCCCTCAATCTCTAATAGGCAGGGTGGAAACGATCAGGATGAATGTGTTGCTACAGCTACTTTTTCTCTTTAGCTTCCTCCCGGTTGTAGTCCCTAACACCACCTTTAAACTTCTAGACAGGCTCATATCTAGATTCATCTTGCAAAACAAGCGTCCGAGGGTGAGACTTAAACTTCTTTGTTCTTCTAAAGACTTAGGTGGCCTAGCCCTCCCTCATTTTAAGAGTTATTATTGGGCGGCGCAGCTTAGGGCTCTTGTTTCATGGATTAGGCTGGATACAGATACAAAATGTTTACAGGTGGAGCAATGCTCTGTAGCAAATGTCATCTCCATAGCAGATTTACCCTTTGTAAGTAGAAAACAATGGCAAAAACTTAAGATACAAAATGAATGGGTAATGTTTGCTCTAGGAGTGTGGGCAAAGGTCAGGAAGAAACTAGGGTTGCCACTTGCTTTATCACGAGGATCTAGAATAACTGGCTTGATTTTGCAAATATCAAATTTGATGGGGGATTTGGTAAATGAGCAGAGTACGGCTTGATTACAGTAACTCAACTATTTGCAGGGACAACATGAAAAGCATTCTCCCAGCTTCAAATCAAATATAATATTGTTAACAGTGACTTCTTCAGATTCTTCCAAATAAGGCATTATCTCCAAAATCATGAGGAACTAGATAAAATAAAAGAAAGAATGACAGAATCTGAAAGATACTGGGTTGATGTAGCAGAGGATAAAAAAGATTTTAAAAAGATTATTTTGATTCTATATCAGAAATTATGGACTAATCAAGATGTGAGCTCGCTCAATGCGAATTGGAAATTAATGTCCTAATTAATGATGCTGACTGGGAAGAATCTTGGAGTAAATAGCATAAATGTCTTTATAGTCCAAACTGGAGCGTTTAGCTGGAACCTGAGAAGGAGAACCCCGATTGTAATAGTCGGTTATGATAGGAATGCTAGTGCCCTCTGCTGGCAGAAGTGTGGACCGATAGGAGACTCTGTCCACATATCTTCGGAATGCCCTATGGTAAAAGACTACTGGGAGAGGGTGAAAGAGGAAATAGAGAAAATATTAAACCTCAACACAACCTTGGAAGTTTATAGTTTAGTTCTGGATGATTTAAATCATCTTGATGCTGTAGACAGTGATGCAATATATATGATACGAGCCCTTGTGTAAATTGCTCATAAGGTTATTACTGCAAATTGGCTTAGATTAAATCCACCTAGGGGCTAAAACCTATCAACCTAATGGAGGACATAACAGCAACTCAGAACGCAGAAGGATACGTATAAAGGAAGATGATCTTCAGTTATCTGCTACCTGGAACAGGGGAATTGAGCCTTTGCGATATTGGATAACCAAAATAAATAAATTAAAAAAACATGCTTTTTACCCCCTCCCGCTCTCTGCGATTTGGGTGAACTGGAATCTGGTGAACCTTGACCTCTGACGAACGCATATCTCTATCAGCAAACTGTTTAGGCGGGGAGCTAGGTCCTGGCTGCATAATGCCCCTGACCCCACTCGTCTCTGTTGGCTCCCCGTAGCCAACCCCTGGACCCTCCCTTCATGTTTCTATCCCAGGCTAAACTTAGCTTTAAATGTGCTGTTTGGTTTGCTGAGATGCTTTTTGGAACCTCGTAAGGCGCTCAAAATGAACAGATTACAAGATGTTTTTTTTTTAAACCTACCTATCCTACTGTATTTCTTCTGCTTTCCTGCAAAAGGTAGCGCCTGTTTAACGGCTGCATGACTGCAGACACCTGTCTCCCCTGTTTGTTCCCTTTTTTTTGTATTCTTCTCTGGGTGTTCTGGAACGTAATTTTCGTTGTATACTTGTGTACAGTGATAAAAAAGTTGAATCTAATCTAATCTAAAATCCGATGCCGCCTTAGCTTGGTCTAGTTTCAGTTTCAGTTTGTAAAATAATGCAATTAAAAATTAAACAGGTTTCCATAAATGTATTGGAAATATGTGCCCAACAGTGTTCATAACAGGTTGAGATTTTTCTTGTATTTTCATTCATTTTATTATTTTTGCCATGCTGTAAAAATGTGGAATTATGACTACAGCATCAAATCCAATCATGCTCTAGAAAACAGCATTTACAGCTGGTGGATACCATTTTATTTTTGGTAATTTTAAGCAGACCGCTCTGTCGTAGTTGCATATGATGTAGAAATACTTGTATGTGTGCAGGACTAAAAGAATACTTTTTTCTTAATAAAAAGAGGTACCAACCTGTGAGCAGAAAGACGATCAGTCCGTGATCCATGAGTCAAAACGATGAAAGGAGCCACACTGTTAAACAGTCTGTTGTAAAATGAATACATATTTGTGAATATAAATGTGTATATGTGCAGATAAACAGTTCCTTAATAAAATTGCCTGGAAAATATGGTAGATGTAAATTGTTCTTACCAAGTGCAAGAAAAGAAATACTCAAAGCACATATCACTCTCTGTTACCATGATGTCGCTGTATAGATTCTGCCGGTGTTGTGTCTGACTTAAAGATCATTTTTGTGGGTGTAGATTTAAGGACATGAAACAGGTTTTTCTTGTGATCAAGGGCTTTGCGCAAGTATGAGGTAGAAAAATCTGAAACCAACTACCATGTAGAAATCCTTTCAAAACCAGCCTGTCTGTATAACACTCTATTATTCACTCTATTATTTCCCATAATAGAGGTGCATCATTTGTCATTTTGACAAACAGGTTCCTTCTTGGTAAAGCAAATACTTTAGTACCTAATTTAGAACCTCAGTTCCAAAAACGTTGGGCTGCTGTGATTCAGAAACACTGCCACTAGAAAGACATTTTTGAAGAAATATCTAAATGTATAAATGACATGAAACTGCCTTGGGACAAACCTGTGGGATTGACAACAGGTGTTATCTGTACATATTTGTACATACATATGTGTACATATTCTAAAATAGAAGCACTCTGGTGATGACCTTCAAGTCTATTTGGACTGTCCTTCAACTACTTTCTCCAGCAAGTAATTAAGTAATGTGCTGCATACTTTTAGGAAAAGCAAGTAAGCAACTGTTAAAGAGGTTGAGCTCTGAAAGGCCTCATTAAGCTGGGACTGTCTAAATAAGGGACTGGATCTCTAGCCCTGAGATAGCTGTTAAAGTATAGAGTTCAGAAAGAAATATATATGTGTCCTAATGGTAATTTTGCTTGAAATGCAGCATGCAAAATGAGTGAGAATTCTGTGTTGAATGAGAGATGTGCAACAATGTTATGAACAGAAAGTTATTCTGTACCAGCCACCCGATGTACAGAACAACAGTGGATAATATGTTGCAACTGGAGACCTGTTCATTGAGAACAGCAAGCGTGGGTGAATTAAAAGACTTAACATCCAGCCCTCTTATGGTAAGAGAAATACAGAGCGCTATAAAACAGCTATAAAAATCTTTTAATTGATAATATTTAATAAACTATATTATTATGAATTTGTATAAGTATTAGGAAGTAAAACAGACTCTTTTGTGACAAATAACTTTGTGGAATGTATCAGGAACAGTGTACCAGTATTGTTTCCTCTGATTGAATGCAAACCCTTCAACATGCAACCTGTTCATATCTGTATCTCTAATGCTACATTTTCAGTTTTCATGTTGAAAAGTGGGATGAGAGCCTTATAAGAGCAACAACAGTTTTCCTACCTGGAGAAACCTGGTGTTTTCTGCTTGTGTTGGGAGAGAGGGGTGGGACTATAGCAGATCTGTCTGTAAAAATCTTGGGTTAATTGTAGTTATTTGGATCATTTTAGAATTGGGGTGACAGCTGTGGTTTTGAGGAGAGTGGGAACAATTCCAGCGGTAAGAGAAGAATGAATAAAGGGAGATATGAAAGGGAGGAGAGAGAGAGGCAGGATTTAACCAGAACTGTGGGGAGAGTATCAATTAGAAAAGTGTAGGGCTTGGATTTCATGATGAGGGCAGTGATTTCAGAGGGAGAACGCTGGAGAGAGGCTGACAGAGGTGGAGAAGTTTACTGATATTTGTTGAGCATTTAGAAACACTGCATTTGACAATACATGCCACACACCACGAGCCATTTATTTTCACGCCACTTCTGTAGCGCTAGGTAGATGCTGAAGTATCGCAACCACAACTTATAGACCAAAAACATCCAGATCAGCCTGACCCACCTTAACCTGTGAGTACAGCATTATAAATCATGTATAAATTATATAGTTTTGCCTCTTTCATTTCTTTGTGTGCAAAAAGCCTGGTTGATGGATACCCCAATAGGATTGTCTGTTGTGTTACTGTTCCCTCTTACTGTCTCAACTAAAGTAATGAGCCTGATTTGAAAATGTAAGCAGCAGAAAGTACAGATGTTTGTGTAAAAATGTAGGGAGCAAAAGTAAAAAGGTAAATACTACATACTAAAATAAATACTCAAGTAAAGTACAGATACCTGAAAATTCTCCTTAAGTACAGTAATGAAGTATTTGTACTTCATTACCTGACACCTCTGAATACAGGAAAGGAAGGTCTGGTTAGCGACTGAACTTTCAAATCTAAAATAGCTTGTAGCTGGTAATATACCTGCCTAAGTAATGGCTGTGTTTGCAAATCCTGCATAAGTAAAAAATAATAGCCAGTGTCACAGATCCGGCATTAAAGACTGACTTAGCTACACAAGTAAATTGAGGTCATACACGTCATAACAGAAAAATGTGCTAAACTAGTTAATTTCATATTTATGAATATGCCACAGGTGACTTTCACAGAAAGGCAAGCAGAGGCTCCATCATCGTCAGACCTATTCTTATCAATGTAGTCAAGGAGATCTTAACTTTTTCACACTTCATCTTTTCTACATCTCACATGTTGGCCAAGGTGGTTAGCAAGAGGAATCTCTGTTAATGATGATAAATGACTGAAGCTCATTTACATACTAATGCTGATTATTTTTCCACGCAGAGCAGTGAATGCAGAGCCAGCACACGCTGGTCTCCCATCACTTTACTGTCAGACCAGAGGTTTATACACAATGTGCAAACCTCCAGAAAAAAGAAGAAAATTAAATTTTTATTTATTCATATGTTTTAATATATAAATATAAATCAAATACACACCAGAGTGACACCATTTCATAACAAGAAGTTTTTGGTTTTGGAAGATTGCACATATTTATATTAAGTTATAATTATAGCTGACACAACATTGCTACAGAAAGATAATCTCTACTTTTGATATGTCCCACATTGTGGGAAATTTCCAGTGTTGCAAACAGCAAAGGTACAGTAGAACACTCAGTATAAAAACAGACATCTATAAAATTTTAAAAATATGACAAAATATGACATCTGTGCATGTCTTTGTATAAAGATCTTTCAAAATATTTTTATTCCTCTTTAAGAAAGTAATTGAATTGTCTTAAGTATAAACCATTTAAGATTATTATTATTATTTGCATTGCAGCATAAATTAATTCACTTCCATTCAATCTCATCCTTTCTCTTCTGGTGTTATGGCTTGGCTGGCTTAACCTGCAAGACCTTCAGGGATGGAGATTGTGGCAATGATCCATTTTTTACGAAGAACTAGATTGAGAAAAAAAAGCCACACATGCACACGCAACAGAAAAAACAAGCAAGCAAAAACAAAAAACAAAAAAATACGTTATTACTGGACAAAATAATATGTAAGAAAATTAAACAGAAGTTACTCTGACCTCCTCCAACAAAGCCTGAATGTCTGAGTCTGATGGCTGAAACAATGATCTCAGTCTCATCTTCATTCCAATAACACAATCTGTTGACACAAAAACACAATTGTTACATAAAAAATATTAACACTTTAATGTTAAATGATAATGTACTTTTTAACAATACTGTACTGTACTGTACTGTACTGTACTGTACTGTACACCAATTTATTATAGTCACAATAGAACACATTAAACACATCTTTTTAAACTTAGAGGAATGTTGTCCCAATTTTATTTGATACAGAATACCAGCTGTTCAACAGGCCAATAGGCCTTTTTGCTGTTATTTTGAAAAAGATTTTGCGGATGTGGATAGAAGTAAAATGTTGCTCTAAGACCTCTTTACACCTTTCAGCACTGATGGTGCCTTTTCCAATGTGCAAGATGCCAGTTCCTCAAGCACTAATGCACTGATGCAGCCACATCGGCAGAGACGCAGGCTTTTAAACTGAGTTCTGATAACAAGCTGGATGGTCCCAATACCTCTTTAATATGGAGGACACATTGTCAATGTTTTCCAAAAATAATTTCAAATTTTGATTTATTTGACCACAGAACAATTTTCCACTTTGCCACAGTCCATTTTAAATGAGGTTTGGCCCAGTGAAGATGGCTGCGTTTCATGGTTATGGCTTTCTTTTACATGTCAGAGCATTAACTTGTGTTCAGAGACAGTGATATTTGGAAGTGTTCCTGAGCCCATGCAGTGATTTCCATGACAGAATCATCCCCGTTTTTAATACAACAATTCCTGAGGGCCTGAAGAACACTAGAATGTAGCATTGAATTTCAGCCTTTCCCCTTGTGGAGCAATTTCTCCAGATTTTGATGATATTACGTCCTGTAGCTGATTAGATATTCAACATCTTCTTAGTTTCACATTGAGGAACGTTATTCTGAAGAGGTTTCACAATTTGTAGACACTTTTTTGTAGACATTTTTTTCCACATTGGAGAACCTTTACTAATCTTTACTCCTGAGAAACTCTGAGTCTCTAAGATGCTATCTTTTATACCCAATCATATTGGTGGTATTATGCCAATTAACTTCAATAGCTGCAAAATGTTCCTCTAGCTGTTTCTCTTTAGTACCACTCACTTTTCTAATCATTTGATGGCCCTACCCCAACTTTTTTGAGATATTTTGCTACCTGCAAAAGCTTATGTTATGTTACAGCATCACAATGATTTTAGAATTGGGGTTGTAGATTAAAACTCATAAAACATAATGTAGTAAATTATAAGCCATCAAATGATCCAGCTAATTAAGTCTATATCCAAGAAATGCTTTAACACTGCACAATGTCTTGAAGAAATGCAAATACTTACTCGGTCCTTTGGATGTAGGAAGACAAATCAGTTGTGTGTTTAAATGGAGAAAAAAAATAAATGAAATAAATTCTGCATGGCATTATAAATAAAAAATGTAAAAGAATATTTAATTTTTAAATGTACAAAAAAACTTCAGACATGAACAAGGAAGGGGGGGAGTAGCTCCTCCTCCTCCTCCTTGTAGACATTATTCATTTACTTACCAGTAAATGCAGAAATAGTGACTCCACTGCTTCTGATGTTCTCAAACACAGAGTAGAGAGTGAATGTGTATTTAGTTCCAGCAGTGAGAGATGCAACTATGTGAATTACTGGTCCATCTCCAGCTGGTTCACTGATGTTGGTCTCTGTACCATTAAATCGGAGAACAAAGCTAACATTGTTGTTGACTTTATTCCACTGCAGAGTGATGCTGCTCTCGTTTTGTGTTGTTAATCTGAAGCTGTTTGTGTTTGGAGGAGCTGGCGAAGAAAAAGAATGATTAATGATTGATTTACAATCAACTGTTTGTTCCTTGAGACAACAATACTTGCATTTAGCTCTTCTTCTGATAGATTTGACATTCAAGTGTCACCATTACAAATGTTGCATCAGTACACAATGATAATTATTTTATTTGGTTGTGATCAGACAACCAAACAACATGTATTACAGTTAAAGGCACTAATATATTAACATAATATAATATTTTAATCTTACGGTCACCTGAGGAGTTTGCAGAAGAGTTTGTAAGAGTGTGAATACTTGTGTCTCCCTATTTATTATAGTTGTGTGATGGACCAGTGTCTGCACCGCCTTGATGTGCTTTCTCATCTCTCTGATGTTTGACACTTCCTCTCTTTCTTTGATCAGGCTGATTTCCAAATGTGTCAGGATTATGTGTTTTATAAATCCATACAGATCATAGAACAACACTGAAAAAAGGCTTAAAGGAAAAGTTCATTGGCAGTGATTGATCTACTACATTACAGTGGCCCCTTGCTATATCGCGGTTCACTTATTGTGGCTTCACTGGATTGGTTCTTTAAAAAAATTATTCTGTATTGAGGAGTTTTCAATATGTTGCCGAATTTTGTGCTACATAAGTATTTATATAGCATCCCATTAATGTTCCCATTAGTCGGACGAAGAGATCAGTTACGCCTACACCTTTAGAGAAGATAGAATTTACGGTCGAGGGCGAAGATACTGCACCACCTGATGAAGCGCCCGATGAAGAAGAGCCGTAATGCTCTTCTTGGCTGTGCACAGCTGTATATTCATCTCATTGGAGTGCAGAAGTAGTGAAGGTGGA
>VUQJ01016887.1:62356-73720 GCA_015108635.1 Andinoacara biseriatus | reverse complement strand
AAAAGGTAGCAAATTAATTAAATTACTTACTTCTACAGTGTATAACCAACCACTGTCTGTGGGATCCAAATGTTTTACAAAGTTTAAAATTGCACCCAAATCTTTTCAAGTACTTGTCTTCCATAATATCTTATATAGTGTGTAACATTTGGTTTAGGAAGACTATTTTTTTGGCAGATAAAAGACTGAGATTCATTAACGCTTGTGCATTTTATTATGTTTTTCTTAATACAAACCAATTAGAAACAGCTCTGGGTTCATGTTGGACAATTTTCTAACACATCACGCTGACTTCTTCCCAATATCTTGAATCTTTCTTCCAAACATAGTGAAACTTTTTTTTTTTAGCCTCTGTGCATTTAGTACACACAGCATGTCTGGTATATATTTTTTTATTATAATGAGATACATATGTCTGCATTAAATTCATTCAAGTTTAGAATTTGCCAACAGTTCTGCAACGAAATATCACCTAAGAAATTTAGACAACAGTGAGCTGAAACATTCATGAGTAAGGATCTGGACATGGAAAAACTAACATTTGAGCTTATCACCATGCTGTAATATCTAAAGGGACTCCACAAAAATGATTAACAGCGATGCTGAAGGTCAATCCCTGGATAGTTTCATTTCCTGCAACAAGGATTTAAAACAGGTTTGTTTCCCATTGTGTATTAAAGGGCTGTTTCATTGCTTAAATCATCAGTGTAGTACAACCTTTACTGTTATACTTGAGATACTGAGCACAGAGCTGACAAAGTAAAAGCTTCACTGCATATTTCTAATCATCCGAGTGCAGCATATGAGCAACGCATGCAAAGAATATCACATGAACGCTCAGCACAAGAGTACTCATCACCTCCCACTTTCTCTTTGCCATGTTTGTATCCATTACACAACCCCTCTGTGCATACAGTACACCACAGGGCAACTGTTTCAATAAGAGGAATGTTTCAGTGCAACTGCAGCCTCTGGTACCTCACATCACAAGACCACTGTGCCTCTCCGTGCACACACCAGGGGGCTGACACGTTATGATCCAGGTGAGCTTTAAACTGTTTAAAACAGGGAACCAAATATCTGTGATGCCGACACAGAAACTTAATGTGGACCAAGGTCTCGTGATCGTGGCCATAAATTTCTAAAAACCTGTCTAAATACTGGCTTAGACATTAAGCCATAGGGGGAATGAAAGCCTGTCATTGTTCTAAGTGAAAAGGTTTTGAGGAATGAAACTGAGCTAGAACTTCTTGTTTTGCAGTGGTGGTGTAATGGGGCAAAGTCTTCACAGCCCTCATCTGCCTACAGCCCTCAGTTTATCTATGGCATACAGTCACTTTGGCTCTGTAAACCACCACACTGGGTTTGAAACAACACAGTGAAGAT
The DNA here is from genome assembly GCA_015108635.1 of Andinoacara biseriatus. NCBI lineage: Eukaryota > Metazoa > Chordata > Actinopteri > Cichliformes > Cichlidae > Andinoacara > Andinoacara biseriatus. Next base: position 72,334 of record VUQJ01016887.1, on the reverse strand, counting down.
GTGGTCCCAACGTAGTCCTATCTGCATTAACTGTTTAGGTCACATAGTTACATTAATTACCAGCCAAGTGATGGCAGCTGCATGGGAGGAAACTCGGTGATGTCTGTGGCTTGGATTTGCAATTACCCTTAAAAAAATGCTGCAATCCCCAATACTTTTGTTAAACCTCTTGAATTAAAGCCAAATGTTTCCACTTTAATCACCTCATAAGTGCTCATTTCAAATCCTTTGCGATGCTGAACACAGGCAGATTACAAAAAACTGTGTCACTGTCCAAATATTTATGGAGCTGACTGCAGTTCTGCGCGGTCCAGAAATAGTTCAGTGTGGTGAGTCTTTGGTACCGCTCTCACATAGCTGCAGAATTACAGTCCCGTCGTCCCGTGTGGAGCTAAGGCTGCTGCCAGGCTTTCCGAGGATTTTCGTCCAGCGGGACGAAGTGTACCCTCTGTCCTGTCTCAGTGCACTCATAAAAATAAAACCTGCACTTATATCACCGCATTACAACCCGGTCCTGTAGCCAAACAGGCCTGATATGAGGGTCGTGACGGCTTGTATGTTTAATTAATTCAAAGAAAAAAAAATTGTTTTAAAGAAGGACCTGCTCAGTTTTTTTTGTAGGCTGCTCCGATTCAGAAAGTAGACGCGCATCCCCGCATGCAGTGTCGGATGTAAGGACTCACCGTGGTTGAACATTGCGGACCGAAACCGACTGTTGCTGGATGAATTTTCCATCTTAAAGTTTCACTTAGCGCCAATGGCCACGACCTTCTTCTTTTTTCCCCCCCCTTCTTCGTCGGTATTTTCCTTAATTTCCTCCCCGAATGTGAACACGGCAGCTGTGAAACACTCGCCTGCGTGTTGTGACCGGACAAACCCGTCTCTATCCACACACACGCGCGCGCAAACACACACACGCTCGGTTCGCGGTTCAAACTGTCGAGCCGCCTCCAGCCTGCCAGCTCGGTGACGTCACAGAACAGTCGCGGTTGCCGCAGCAGCGTCGGAATGAAAACAATCGCACGTGGATGCGCGTTCGGAAGAACTGTCACGTGTGTCTCTGAGGACGAAACACAGGTGTGTACACACACACACACACACACACACACACCTGAACATTACAAATAACGACCACGTTTTTTTCTCTTTTACTTCATTTATATTTCTTAATGACAGAAGAAGGGCTTATTGTATTGGCTCTTTTTATTGTCAAAAAGTATTAAAAAATATAATAAACACACGACAGCGGCGCAGCTTTTGTAATTTCCCCCTGTTCAGTATCGCAAAGGATTTGTGATGTGATTAAAATTTAGGAATTACCTCCACTTTCTTTGTTTTTAACAGACTTCAAAATAACTCGGTAAACGAACATTAATTTTAATATGATTATTTTTAATTCTTGGGTGCAAGTCCTACGCAGGACTTATTGCAGTCTGAAAGCCATAAACGTCACTAAATGCTGAGTTTTCCTCCTATAAAATGCTCTGCCACGTGAACATATGATTGGTTGGAGCTTTTCTTGGAGACTGCAGTGGTTTGGTTAAAGTGGGGGTACAGTCTTTACCGCCCAAGTAGTGAAAAACCAACAAACTAAAACATTAGTGTAGAACTAGCCTGTCTATAATTTGAGCCTATGCAAATAGTCTAATCAATAATTGATTTATTTGAATGCATAAACTCCAAATCTTTGAAGGTGTCAGCTTCTCAGATGTGATTTGCTGTTTGTATTGTCTCAGACTGCAGAACTGTGCAAAGAGTTGATGTGAAAAAACAACACGTTTGAAGGTGGTGAAATTGCAATAACTGCATATTTCACTGGTTCCTTAATTACATGCTCTCACTTGAAGACTTAACTATGCACTGAAAACGTGCTTAAACAGTAAGACTTCAACAGTAATATCAAGATGCATAAACCTGATCCAACTCATTTTTCTACAAGAGTATTTCTGCATTTAGCTGGACTATCTCTAATAAGATTATATTTATGCTGTGCACTTTAATTTAAGAACAGGTTGTAGACACTTCTTTCACTCGTGCTGTGTCTTCTTTGTTTCTAGTAGGAGTGACAGGTGTATACTAACTGCTATCAAATAAAAAAAAAAAAAGAAATCTGAAAGATGAGCCGCTATGAGAGATAGATGGTGACATCTGGTGGTCACTTTGTAAATACTTTTCAAATACACCCTCCCACCACCCTTTTCCCCTTTAGTTGAAACAAGCACTATTTTTATCATTTTAATGCAGCCCACACATTTTCTCTGCAGATAGCGCTGATACTGATCTCCAAGTGAGAATCCACTGCGTGAAGCATATCTCATTGGAACAGCCATATTTAGACCTCGCTGGTGCTTCAGTAGTAGAAGATTAATCACCGAGTGAATATACTGTAGATAAGGCACTGTGCAAAAGTCTTGAGCCACCCCCTCATTTCTTTATATTTTGTTTCCAAGCAGTCAGATTTTTTTTTATAGCAGGGAGCAATAGTTCTCCATGCTTTCTGAAGGTCTCTCAAAGTTTTTCTTTGGACATTGGCCCCTTTGCCACTCATTTTCAGTCCAGTCCTTGTACCTGGCCAATTTCAGGGGACCTTTTTTAAGCCACTTAAACTGGACAAGAGGAGGAGTCGTCTTATCCATCAGAATTGGTCTCAGCTGAAGGGTAGCTATCAAGAAGCCATTCTTAATGAAGCAAAGCAGGGAGAAAAGCCTGAGGTATGCCAAACTATGCAAGGGCTGGGCTTAAAATCAGTGGCCACAGGTCTGATGGAGGGATGAATCCAAATTTGAAGTTTTCTGTTCAAATTTTCATTTTTTTTTTTTGGGGGGGGGCTGCATTTCAGTCAGTCGTGTTGGAGATATTGTCACAATTGATGGGAATATGACTTATAAGCACCATCAGCTTTTGATCCACCATGTAAATATAAAAATCTCAATAAATCACTCAATTTTTCTAGCAACACATAAGGAAATAAAGGGTGACTCAATACTTTTGTACAGTACTATAAAAGAAGAACAGACAATCTGGTTTGTTTTAAGGAGCAACAGTTTTATTTGTAGCTGTGACAAAATGAAAAAAAAAAGTTGCCTCCTCAGAGTCTAAATGTTCAGGATTAAAGTGCAGAATTGTTTTCACAGCTTGTGTAAAAAACAAACAAAAAAAAAACTAAATAAGACAAAAAAAAGATTAAAACTGACAATGGAGATCTGGAAAATATAAATACGATACAGAACAAGATGAAATCTCATACACCGTGGTTTCAGCAACGATAATCAATCCACTTGAATCAGGCTTGCACTTATGATACATTAAAAGAAAAAAAAAAAAGTAAATCAGTTCATGTTTTCAAATCGTTGGCAAGGCTAGCTTACAACAAAGGCACAGCATTGTTCAGAGGTAACGATCCTTTGCAAAGAAGTGCTGCGGCGACATTCTCAGTGATCATCAACACGTCCTCACAAATACATCTAACATGCTCGACACGGCTCAGACAGGGATGGAGAAAGAAAACGTGCCCACGGACGAACACATAAACCAGGAGGGGCTCATTTTACAGAAGCGTGTTTGTGCCATCAGCCTGCACACTGACAGAGGTTTACATGCTTTCTCAGTGTTAGTGCTGAGGAGTGGTTTCCTACAAAGCTGCTGAATTAACTGAATCGAGAAGAAAGCTCCAGAATAGTACGGCCCTGAGCCAAAAAGAGTATGATGAAGAGGTGAGGAAGGCCAGTTGAAGTGCTCTATTATAAGAAAGACCAGCAGTGGTTGCATCCTCTGTGGGCGTCACGCATGGAACAAGCAGTCAGAAACAACACAGAACATCATTCACAAAGGACCAGTCTGTAGGCAGCAGGCAGAGCCGGGACATCTCATCCTCCTGGTAGCAAAAGCCTGGGAACTTTAGGTCTATTTAAGTACAAAAAATAGTGTTGAAATTAAAATATTATCAATATTGCCTCAGTTATACGAGGGGTCAGCTAATCTGCTGCAAAAACCAGGATTTAAAGGTTGAATCGTGCACTTAAATGCATCTTAATCAGAAATGTGGTCCTAACATGGTCCAGTTTGCTATCGAGAGGATGAATTTCCCGGATCCCATTTTTTTTAAAAGTTAGAAGGCTCTATCAGTGTCTTGCATTCATATTTCAACCTGAACTGACATTATTTCCTTATCACAATTAGCCCAAGAGAGAAAATTAACAAACATGGCTTCAACCAGCCACTTGGTTATATAGTGCAAATAAAAGTACTCAAATGTGTATAAAAGGATTTCAGTGGGTATATAGCTATAAAAAAAAAGATATGCAGTTTTTTCATTTCTTTTTTTTAGCCCGGCTTTCTCTGTTTACTTTTTTTTGTCTCTCTCTCTTTTTTTTTAATCTCAAATAATTTAGAGACAAAAACAGCTCAGCTTAGAAGCTGGACAAACCTAGCTAGAACATCATGCAGCTCATGAAAACATCAGCAGGAATTAAAAAAAAAAAAAAGATTTAAATTGTCTCATGTTAGAAGGTGCAAAAGACATTATTTCTGAGGATGCACGCGAACAATGGAAGGAGTACAGTGATATTTACAGCCAGCGTTTACATGTAAACAAGAGACAGACGTGTGGACAGACAGCTGACGTGATGAGGCAGTACCTTAACTTACTGTACAGTACATGAGATAAGAGTGAATCCTTAAGAACTGGTTGATTTCTCTCAAAACATCACACATAATTAGAGTTGATCATAATATGTACTCTTATCATTTTAGCTAGTTTAAAGCCATTTGATGTGATTAAATGACTTTTTAAGTTTATTCCAGCGCACATCAGTGGCTACATAGAAACTCCCAGGTGACTGCAGCTTTTTGGATCGAGAGAAATCCCAAAATGTAACATTTACTGAATTCAAAACTATGTTTTAGGGGTTACGATTGCACATTATGTCGAATGGTAAAAGCCCCAAACCTGCCACAGTGGTGAAAATGTAGAGAGAAAAAATGGGAAAGAAAGAAAGAATAAAACTTTCAGCTGTGCCCTTTTAACTGCAGTCAAATCTCTCCTCTCCATTTCTGGTCAGCCAATAAAAATATGGCAATGTAGCGTATGTATATAAAATATGTCTGTACATTTACTATATTTAAAACATTTACAACGTCGCCGGTTATGAACACTGGTATGCATTTAAATGTTGGTGTGGATGAGATACGCGAACAGCTCTTAAAACTGAGAGACAACGTACCAAATCTCTGCCGAACGTGTGTACCTCAATGTAAAGTCAGTGCTACACAATAAATAGGGGAGAGGGGCAGCGGCACGACTAAATTAGTGGTTTGTGACCAAATGAGGTCAGAGGGACACGAAGAACCGGGATTTGACCTGACAGCATTATTTACAGTCATGCGCTCTTCTGTGAACTAGTTAAAGCTTGAAAGGGTTCGCTTCACGAGTTGATGTGAACCTCTAAACGACACACAGGCTCCTCGTCTTTGACATCCAAACAGAAAGTAAAACCAAACCAAGCTCACACCTGCAAACACCTACTGCACAATGTACACTGTAGAGGCCTAAAGTTAAGGTCTGCTGTATGCAGTGGGATTTTGTTTTTGTTTTGTTTTGTTTTTGTTTTGTTTTGTTTGTTTTTTTTTTTTGGGGGGGGGGTTATACTTCCAGATGAACATACACACTACAGTAAGTACAGTAAGTATTCTTGACTGGTGTGACCACTAAAGTTAAATCTACATGATTCAAGAGCTGATTCATGATTTGAAAGTCAGGTCTGATTGCATATGACGACACGTTCCACTTTAGCTTCAGGTGCAGCAGAATCAAGCAATACTAATTAACGTCTCTTGATTTTACTTTGAATGTTAGTATGTGTGCGTCTTCTCAGATTCACAATTTCCCCCTGAGTCTATTCATTAAGCCTGAGCCAGTCTGCTCCCGCAAATATGGAGGGGTATTTACACGACTCCTCCGGCCACTGTGCCGATCCAGGCAGGCGGTCGCTGCCCTTGTGGGGTTAACGATAACATCCCACTTATCCCCATTGTGCTCAGCCCTACTCTGGCTGTTCGGGGTGGGTGTGCAGGCCGTTCTCAGGACGTGTTATGCTGTGGTGCTCCCAGAAGGCCTTGTGCAGCTGGTCTACTTCAGACATCAGGGGAAGACCGATGTCCAAGTGCATCTTCAGGTTCTCCAGCCACTCCTCCAGTTTGGAGAAAGCAGGTCTGAGTATTAAGAAAGCAGATGGACACCCCAGTTTATAAACCTCTCCTATTTTTTTCTATTTGTCAAGGTCTTTTGACATAATTCAAGGAACAGTTCACCTCAAAACACAGTAAAGGACCTGAAGTTGTTAGAACTGGTTACCCTGGAGTACTTTAAGCCAGATTTAAAGGATTGAGAAAAAATACTTTGATTAGTTAGTTTACCTCAAAACCTCTAACAATAATGCTGCTTCCTGTGATAATCCACAGAGCTTCAGTAGTAGTAGCTATATTTGGTAAAAAACTATTTAAAAATTAATTTTTTCATTAGTTTCAGATGAAGGTATAGCCAATTGCACCATGCAACTTGGAATAAAAGTAAAAAGTTTAAAATGGGTGAACTGTCCCTTTAGGCAACATTTCAACACAAATGTGGCATCTGACCGTTTGTCTGCGTCGAGGTCACAGCACAAAGCAGCCATGGGGAAGAAGGCAGGGGGACAGTCAGGGGGACAGTAGTGCTCCAGGAAACCAGAGACGTTCAGTCCAAAGTCTGTCGCTCTGGGGAGGTAGTCGGGGTCAGCGTTCACCCTGCCGATGATCTGGAGAGAGCGAGAAAGAGCAAAAAGAGTTAAAGATGGAAGTCAGTCCCCCAGCTGAAACCCAGCAAACCCTCCAAACTGAAGCTCATCGTTCCCAGCAGACCACAACTATCGTTTGTCTTTCCATCAGCAGCCACATGAAGACGTCTCTGCTTTCCTGCTCTCTAATCCCTGTAATGCTCTCTATATAATCGCGTCCATCTGGAGAACTCATAGTGGAGCTTCTGAGTGATTGAACTGTTGAGCCCAAATTATGTAGGTGGTGTGTGGCCAGGCTGCAAGCCTGCATCACTGTGGGCTGGATCTTCAGTTGGAAAGCAATTTTCCCTCTAAGAAATGTGGAGTTTGGGAGAAGAAAGATTGTTCCCTCACAAAACGTGTTTCATATGAGCCTGACTTGAAAGTTTGACAGCTTTCACTTTTTCCCCTTAATCGCAGAGTAAGACTTTAGACTTCAGACATTTCAGAAGATCTAATATTAAGAGACAGTGGAGAAACACTGGTTTTATCATCTGAAGGCGCAGAGCACATGTGAGAACTATTGACTGATTCATGAACTGATACAACCTTTGGAATCTACGATACCTAGAGCGTGTTGAGGGTCGCTTACCTCGCAGAGCATGATGCCAAACGAAAAGATGTCTACTCTCTCATCGTAGCTCTTCCCTGTGAGGGAAAAAGACACAGTTAGACTGATTTTGGTAAACTTGTACTCAAATTGAACAATATTTGTAAATAGTACAGGAAAGCAAGCACATGCATCACTGCCTGTAGAACATACCATGGATCATCTCTGGAGCCATCCAGTATGGGTTTCCCACCACAGTGTATCTCTTCCGGCGGTCAGGCCTCTTCAGGCCGGACAGCTTTCCCTGCGTCAGCTTTTCCCCGTGCTTGTCCTCCACCATGAGTCGAGCCAGGCCGAAGTCTGCCACCACCACTGTGTTGTTCTTTAAGGTACCAAAACATTAAATTTTTATTATGCAAAAGGAATACTTTGCTGACTACAGAGTTGTTGTAAAAGTTAATTTTTTTTACCACACAAAGACTTCACAAAAACTGAGTCACAATATAAAAAGCGATAGCAACGTCAGATAGAATGAAATCACTCGCTGGGAGCAGGGGACAGTTTGTGTGTGAGACTGCAGGCTGATAGGCTGCGATTTAATGTCCACTCACCATGACCTTAAATAACCTTTTTGGTGATAACGATGTGTCACTCAAGATTTCCAGACTGAGTGACACATCATCTGAATGGAGTGTCAACCTGCTAGTTCCTAGTTCTGGACTCTTTCTTTTCTCTGTGTGATGTGCGTTATCAGCATCATCAATTCTGAAAAAGAGTCGTAACCTTCAAGGGAATATCTGTTGTGGGCCAGATTTAAGCTTCTTTAGTAGGCTTGAAATTAATCTCCAGGCTGTCAGGCAAGCGTTTGTTTTCGTGCGACACGTGTTCGATGCTCCCCCTGTTTAGGTCAGGAAAGTTGAACGTTTCTGCTTTAAGCTTCTTGTGTGGAGCCTGTTTTAAAAATTGTCTTAGTCTCCCACAGCGACTGCGAACAAAGCTCTCTTTTGTTTTTGTACGAGCGAATAGCAGGTGCGCTGTACTAAATCCTTAAAGAAAACATGCTGTATGTGCAAAGGTATGTCCGCACAAAAACAAAAGCGTACAGGAAGGCAAGCTCTTACCTCTCGAACTAGACAGTTGTGAGAGTTCAGATCCCGGTGGATTATGTTCATGGAATGCAGATATGTCTGAATGACAGAGAGGAGACAAATAAAAGGAAGGAAGGATAAAAATTACAAAAAAGCTTTTTGATAATCTGTAAGTCATGACAAGTAGAACAATACTGTCTGGCTTTATCACTAATAGGCGCTTGCTGAATATAGCGCATAGTCGTGCTTGACATGCAACATTATACTGATATCAAGGGAAAATCCTGAGAACCTGAGTTCTTATCCTGCAGGGATTTATGCTCTCATTTAAATCTTATAATAAGAAAAGTAACCCACATCTGTTGTAGCTCACAAACATGACCACCAGAGGGAGACATAAGCAAAGCTAGCAGAAAGACAAATTAAAGAATTATTCAGGGTAAATTTAGCAGGAGACGGGGCACCAATCCTCTACTTCTCTCTCAGAAGGATGTTTGTTTATTTTGGTTATGCTCTTGGTTATGTTTTCTTGTTTTAGTGTCAGGCAGCTTCTTGTTCTTTGTTTTTGTGTCTGCTGTGACAAAACAAAAACCTATTTTTGGGTCTTTACTTCCCTTGGTAAGAAATCACATTGATTACATTTGGGTAAATTAAACCCAAATAATAAAAAGGGTTTAAAAAAAAGACGGTCTTAGTCTGTTTTCCAGGGTGTTGTTTTTGATATTAACAGTATATGCACTCACCATCCCAGCAGCAATGTCCTTAGCAAAACTGACCCGTTGGTTCCAGGGATAGTTTGAGTCCTGTAAGCAAAAAACAAAAACAACTAAGTGTAATTTAATCATATCTGCTGATGCTGATGAATCATTACTTCAAACCTTTACATGAATGCTTTAAATGAATGCACTGGAATTCTGAATAGGAAATGCACACACTCCACTGCTCACCATTTTCTTGATGATTTCCCTCAAGGTGCCTCCCTTGATGTACTCTGCGATGAAGTTGAGTCTCTTGTCTTTGTAGAGGACTCCAATGAACTTGAGCACATTGGGGTGATCCAAGCATCGCATGACCTTCACCTTGAAGACACAAATATTTTATTTTTACACGCTGTCATAACATCCCTGAAACAAGTCCAAAGCGCCCATAAGGGGTCCTAAATCTTCATGATCAAGCAGAATGCTTTCTTATAGTCAGTGTTAATACTTTGTCTGCTACTTTGCAGCTGTGACTACACTACTGATAAAACCTAGGCCACGGTTATGGCTGGCACATTAGTCACTGCTTGTGTGAACTGTTACCTCAACAGAGCATAGTAAGCATTTATACTCATATCTGAGGTGCACTTGACTCATTGTGTTGCTGTTCAGAAATAAAAACACACCACTTCACTGCTGCAGTACAAATAGGAGATTTTGAAACAAAGCTATTTCAGAGCTGATTTTCAGACCCTTGCAGCAACCTCCCGCTGTGCCATCTGGTAATCTCTTTGCTGCTGCACTGATGATGTACATCAGAAATGCACGCAGAG
>VUQJ01016887.1:39097-50202 GCA_015108635.1 Andinoacara biseriatus | reverse complement strand
AGTAAGCAAGACAAAATTATGAGTTCTTTTTAATAATCTTTATAAAACCCTACATACAAACATACAAACACAATCTGTTCACAGATTTATTTCTGTCCTAAAATTGTAACTTGTAAGTAAAGTGTGCAAAGTCTTAAAGCTTTAAGCTGTGAATTAGCAGCAGGAGTGCAAAACTTCATAGCCAAACCATATAGCCTGTGACAGTAAACCTGCCTGTTTACAGAAAGCAAAAGTTCAGTCCAAGCTGCTGGAGTTTAGAAGTGAAACCTTACAGCCCACAGCTACCCTACGGGGGGGGATTCAGCCCACAGAGGCGGCTGTTTTCATCAGTATTTCCACCCTGGGAAGAGGAAATGATGAACAAGGTGTCTTAATACAGTTCACTAAAGGCCACCATCTGATTATCATATCTGATTAAAATATTTAAAATAGGAAGAAAATCATAACATGATCTCTTTCCTGCAGCCCATGCCTTTACTGGGCGCAGTGTGTGAGCCTGACCTCTGAGAGTGAGTTCAAATCTAAAGACAATTCTCACTTTTTCAAAAATACAGCACACTTTAAAGAGTGAAAGAGCGCTTCAAACCACATTAACGATGAGATCAGCGAGAAAGCACAACCAAAAATCTGAACAGCAACATCTTAACAAATGATTTCCCAACACATTACATGTATCTGTTCTCACTTAGAGACAAAAGAATCATCAGGCGCTTACAAAATAAACAACTGGCAGACTCCAAGGTACACACAAGACTCATCAGACCAGTGGGAGTTGATAAAGTTCAGTGGAGATCTGGGACTTTCCACTGGTTTTTACAGCCAAACCAACAAAGAGTATTTCTCAATATTTACTACAAATTAAAAACAGCATTTATATACCACTAATAGTCATACCTTTACTCAACCTAAATTTGCTGAACAGTTCAAATGTCAAACTACGTACATACAGTAAAAGCTATCATTTCAAAAAGCTATTGTTTATTTATTTAAAATAATTTAAATTTAATAAACATATCTATGTAATTAACACCGCATAAAGAGTCAGACACATCTGACAGAGTGAAACTGGAAACAACTGTGCTGAGACACGATGACAGAAGTACAGCACATTTTGTAACCTGGTTTGGGGGTTTTCATAAAGGGCAGACATAATTCTAAATACAAAAAATCCCAAAGATTCACAAACACGTGATTTCAGAGAAATGGCTTGGTTTCCACCTTAAGTCATTTTAGTACATCTTGTAATCGAATACACAGAAAGAGAAAGTCCCTGAGATTTATTGTCTGGAGCATGTCAGGCCAAAACAACAACCACTTCCCCAAAGCTGTCGGTAACGCAACATGATCAAAATAGACAAACAGCAAACTTGGAAAGGGTTTGGGACCTGATGGAAACCCCGCATATAAAATATGCGGTGCCTGTCAATGTGTGCTTGCTGTGTGTATCCTTAGCACCTTTTACTTCCAGGGTACCATCACACTTTTATATAGTATATTTATTAACTAGGGAGCCGATTTGACGTGTCAGTAAAGGAAGGAACTTCTGCGGAAACAGATTTGCCTTAATAACTATATGATTTTGAATATTTTTGAATACCTGTGGGAAGAGTCAGTACAGGCAGCAGCTCTTTACAAAGTTTATTTCATTTTCTTTGTAGTTGTTAATATTAGAAGAAAATACAACTAAGCTTAGTGCAAAAAGTAAAAAGGTTTGTGTTTGGTTGATTATTTCTTTGTTGTAACAATGCTTCTTGGCAATAAATCTTATACAGCATGTTAATCTCCCCGTAAATGGTGCCACATTTGTGGTTTGAGTAGCAGTGTTGAGTATGTGCGTCCCACCCATGAAAAACTTGCCGAATCCTCTCTGCCAATGCCAAACAGCTTATTCTACTGCTGACCTTTATTTAGTGTCATTTATTGGATTGGATGATTGAAGAAACAAGACATTATTGCAGTTTTACAGTTTATTTATCTACCAAACATCAAAAGCACTTGGAAAACCCATACATGTCCACAGCAGCATGGCACCTCCTCCTCATGCTGGTCACCAGCGTGGTCACCAGCGCTGCTGTGGGATGGCCTCCCATTCCTCAGCCAATGTGGTTGTGCTGGTCACTCTGATGCGAACAGCACGCCCAAACAGATCCAACAAATGGTCAACGGGGTTGAGATCAGGACTGCAGGCAGGCCATTCCATCCACTCCACTCCCAAATTCTGGAGGTATTCTCTGATACACCCCACTCTGTGGGGGTGAGCATTGTCATCTTGGAGAATAGAGTTCGGTCCCAGACTATGGGATATGGAATATGGGATTGCCACTGGTTGCAGAATGTCATCTCGATCTCTCTGCATTGTAACTGCCTCTAATGATGACAAGCCTGACTGTCAGCACCCGGGGTACCAGAGGCTCCAGACAAGAATATCAATAGCAGAATAACCTGTTTGGCATTGACAGAGAAGGTTTGGCAAGTTTTTCATGCGCACAACCTACATACTCAACTCAGCTGCTCAACCCACAAATGCATTTTCCTTACAAATGTTATATATCCCGCCTGAGCCTGAAAAGCTTTTCACATTGACCCTGTTGGTAGCCTCTCACTAAATATGTAGGTTGTAGATTTTATACAACATATTTATACTGTACCTAGGTTTATTGCTGCATTTGTACAGTGCATAACCCAGCTTCTTTCTTAAATACATTTCTCTATTGCCAATTGTACTGTTCCTTTGCTTTCCTACTATTGCTCCAGATGTCTTCTCTAAAACCCGTCACATATATCTCAAATATGAAGGAATGTGAAACTGTTTTAGTCATTTTCGATTCATATGTATATAATGCAATACAATCAGGGAGGTGTCTGAAGTTCCCTGTGTAGCAACAACCCCAAACACACTGTCATGATCCTGGGCCGGTGGCCCAGTGTTGTGTTCTTCTTTTTGTCAAGTTCTGTTCTTTAATCTATTTCTGGCTGTGTTGGTAGTTTAGTATTAGGTTTTTAGTTTGCCTTTGTCTGTTTTTCTGCGTTAGTTCTTGTTTCCCCGTGTTGTCAGCCTGTGTTCAAGTAGGTGTCTGTTTTGTCTTATGTGTAGATTCCCTCTGCCAGGTTTTCGTGTGTTAAGTCTGCATCTTGTTGTGAGTGTGCATCTTGGTTGGTCACTTCCTGTTTTATTTTGACAGTCTCATGTTCCCTGTACTTTGTGTTTAGTTTTGCTTCCCCTCTGTTATTAGGTTCATTTGTTTCACCTGTTGTTCCCTGTTGTTTCCAATCTCCCTGATTTCCTTGTGTGTATTTAAGCCCTCAGTTTTCCTCTGTTCTTTGTGTTGTCGTCATCTATATTAAACCCTGTTAGCTGTGTGTCTCTCGCTCAGCGTGTAGTTTTGCTCTTCTCCCGGGCTTAGTGTTTGCCTTTGGAACCTGATTGAGATTTTGCATGTTTTTGAGTATTCTAGTTTCCTGCATTAAAGCAGTTGAGTTAAGTTTTGTTTTTGCGTCCTGCATTTGGGTCCATTCCCTCACGACACAGCCACTAACTGTGACACATACCATCAGAGTCACAAACAACTATCATAGCAACAATAAGGGCAAAACCTCTATGTCCCCCACATGGTCCTGATGTCAGCATCATAGAGTTAGTCAGGGGCCGAAGCAGACTAAATCCACACGTGAACTGTGGCCCGTCTAACAGAAAGCTGTTTCTTTTTTGGCCATGTGATAAGCAAAAAAAATAGTCCTGGTCATTTTCCTTTGGTGTTTTCTATGCAGGACTAATTGGACAAATTTTGATAGGTCCAGAATCAGAGCTCACACTCCACCACAGCCATCACTGTCAACAACATTAAATCATCGGAGGTTCTCACTGATATGGAGGGCAGCCTGAGAGCGAAACACTGTGGCAAAGATAAAAAAGTAAGAGTGAGAAACAGTCAAAACAATCTACTCTCAACCTCTGGATATTTAACAGGCTCGATGACTGGCACAGCTTCCATCAGATGGATTTCAGCTCTGATTTGTTTGCAGAGAGGCTGACTGACTCTGAAATGAATGGGGGCATAGCTGGGATTACTGCAGATTCATTTGTCAGTGGAAGGTGTGATGGATGATCAGCAGGAAAGAGTGATGAGAGAGGAGTAGAAATTCAATTGCATCTGTTCGTCACATGAATCAATGCAAGTGCAGGTAGTAAATAACTAAATGCTATCCTCTACCTGAATTAACTTCTGTCAACTCACAGCTGAAGGTGCTGAGAGCAGCAGAAGCTGTAGACACACACCTGTTTAGAGTCTCTTCAATAAAATATAACAGTCGAAGACATAGTGCAATATTTATTTGGGTCAATAGCCCCATCCACAGGGTAGCAATGGTTACTGACAAAACAATAACAGAGGCATAAAGTCCAAGCAAGAAATTCAAAGGAAGAATTTTGTATGTTCACTGACTGAAACCACTAAAGTATTTCAAGCTTAATGTTTCATTTTTGATCTTGGAAATTGTAGCTGCCAAAATAAGTTCCAAATTTTCAAGCATAAAAAAAATTTAACTGACATGCACAAGAAAGTCCTAAAACTAAAGCTGCTTCCTTATTCACAATGGGAGGTTTGCATATTTGATTATGCAGGATCCCCTTCCTGACACAGCCCACAAAGGATTTGTGTCTCCTCCTGGGATCAAATCAGGGATCGGTGAAAATATAAACTACTACACTGTGGAGCCAGTACAAGAAAGTCCTAAAAGTGCCTAGAGAAAAAGGAGAGTTTAAACATCTGCAGCTCCAAACTCAAGCTTTACAAAGAGTACCTGAGTAACTCTATCCAAATCAAAGTTTTATTACACTGAAGAAACAATTTAATTGCACATATTATATGTTTTGGCCCTGTTTAGGCTTTCATGTTGTTGCATTCAGGCACTCAAACAAAAACGGTCTCTGGTAATTGTTTAAGGGACTAATAAAGAAGGCGCAAGAATGAGCTTTGCCTACTTTCTCACCTCCACTTACTTTAAGTTGGTTCACAAAGTTGGGACTCTTGTTGGGCTGTTAATCTTAGTAATTTTCCCAAACTATCTGACACACTACAAAAGATTCAAATTAGCAGGATGAGGGTATTTCATATGCTTTATGATAACTGGACTAGCAAGTTTGATGGAATGCATAATGAGGGTATGGAAGCATTGAGGCTATGCAGCACCCATACTAGGCCAGGCAACCAACATGAGACCCAGAAGTCAATAAACTGCATATACTAAATACGCAAAGAGGGAAAAACACTAAATCGAGGCTTTGCTTCTGGATGCTATTGTAGCAAGAGAGATGAAATCCCATGAAACAAAAAAACAGCTCTTCCACGTCTGTCTGCAGACTCTGACTCATCACTGCATGATGGAGCTCAAAATTGTCTCACTGACTGCGACAGCAGCTTTTTAAGGTGCAGTGGCATCACTGATTTTCAAAAATAGGATTGAGCTTCCCTGCTAATCTGTATAGGCGTCAGAGTGACTGTGCAGGATGGGAGTACACTTCTCCTTCTTTATGGGGTGTGGCACAAATGTAGGGAGCTGACCTTGGTCTGCATGTCTGCACAGTGATACAATTGGACTGGCCATCTTGGCAATTGAAGCCTTACTGGCTCACCAATCTCAAATTTGCTAAAGTGCAGAGACAGTGAATTAGTGAGTTTGCACTGTAAGAGGAGCAATAAACAAGAAAGAGAAGGAGAAAGAGGCAGCAATGACTCCACCTAATTCATTTTAGAGTCTCCTCTGTACCATTACTGAGATTGCACAGCAAGGCAAAGCTGTCTGGAGGCAGCAGGAATAATAAAATGCACACACACCCAAACATTACATGGTGCTCGCTGCAGAATCTGACCAGGGGGAAAAATTGGAAGACCAAGAACTCGATATGCAAAGAATGAACTCAGTTTCCCCTATCAAAGGACCACTGGGTTATGGGTGGCAATAACAGCAAACTATTACTTCAAATAGCCACTAGACAAATCTTATTGTAACTATCACATTTTATGGAAATAAAATAATTTAAAAGTGAATTTAAGGCAAAAATCATGCAGGCCTGGAGACCAGTTGGTGTACAGCTGGCAACCACCTGTTGCTAGGGAAAACAGCATTTCCTAATCAGCTGTGAATTGCTGCAGGCTGGCACTTGATTGAACCTAGAGCCAACTCCTCACTGATAACTGGTGTGAAAAATGTGACATTCGCCTTCAAAGTAAAAGCTGTTGGTAAGCCACAACCTTTATTTTGAAGGTGAATGTTCTCTTGCGCAGCACCCTTTTTGTGACAGCAAGCAGCTTCCAGCTCGCGGTCGCCAACCAGCTGGGGAATACGCATTTTTCCTAGCAACCGTTACCAGGAATTCACCAATGGGCCTGTGTGACAACACTTTAAGAGTTTTGATACTATGCGTAAAATTATATCTTGAGGTCAAATGTTCATAAACATAAGAAACGGTTTAATCCCACTTTAAAGTGCGCATAGACTTTTCCTGCAAATGACACCTTCTTAATTAATGTTATGTGGGGACAATTTCCCTGTCATATAATCTTTATGAAAAGTAGACAGGCAGCAGATTTCCATGATATGCCTATTTCCTCACATAGCTGACATAATTTTTATCCTGTTTGTGACAATAGCTTTTGTTTTATTGGGTACTGTGATCACAAAAAGAAATACCAAAAACCAAGAGTACAGTTTACTTTAGCGATGAATGAGCTGGGAGAACATGTGTTTCATTAATAAACTTGTGCACAACAACCACATTTCTATGCAAATCTACAAGTTTATGACTTCATTAAGACACTTACGTTCAGATATGGGGCAGCTGCTCTGTCACTTTTTTCAAATAACAATAAAATCTGGCAAAAGTGACTATATTTGAGCTTAACCAGGTAGCATCAGGGTTAACTCTGGGTTTTGAGAATCAAAAAAGTAGTTCACTTCTCACAGGTGTACACTGCCATGGGAACTTTCTGCAGACCTAACCTGTTCAGGAGCAAGATAAGACAAGATATTCAAAACCATCTCCTACTGACAAGCTGTACTCTGGAAAATTGCGTAGCCACTCCTGTTTGTTTGAATGTTGATTGTATATGTATGGATGAATGAGTATCGCAGGAAGAAAAGCTAAGACCTGAATGGGAGCATCTCTAAATTAAGAGCATCTTAATTCTCTGTAATTCTATGATGAGCATCGGTAAGAAATATAGATTTAGATAAAGAAATCAAATCCAGGGTATGCTGAATTGCTTCATACAATCCCCTGGAAATAGCTTTATGTTTGTGCTAAGGGGTGATCTTAGTAGCACAGGAAGACTGTTTTTTTTGCAGCTGAAATTACAGTGTGAACCACCCAAAGATCACCTTGGCTGCCTCTCTCCAACCACCTCGGCAGCAACGAGTTTACTCACAGCCAGAAGTTTTGAAACAGGCACAAAATAACATCCAAATAAAAAAACTGCACTGCATCTGCCTTTCTGCTACTGCTCTGCACTGGCAGGGAAACTGGGCCCTAAGAGATATAAAGACAACATATTTTATTACACCAACATACAATATTAATTGGTTTCTCCAAACTTTGAATGTATGTGATTCCATCACTAATCAACAAATAGACAAGTCTCTTTTGGTGCTGGTATCTTGTCTTTTCAATAATGCAGCAGCACTTGTCAGCAGAAGCCAAGTTTATTTTCTTTCCAACGCTGTGACCACATCTATTGTGCACTCGAACCTCTTCTGTGTCACAACAACAGCTCTGACTTTCACTGGTGGTCTGTAAGACGATCTTTCTTAGCGGCTAAAGGCATCAGGGTCAGTTACAGGTCTGGCACATGTCCTATTAACATCTACACATGTTGGCACACAGCAGGCACCAAGACTGTAAACGTATGGACTTAGGTGTGTGCATGTGTCTGTCACAGCCTGAAGGCGTAACTCGAGGTTTATCAGCAAACAAAGAACCGGGGTGGGGGTGCTAAGAGATGAGTTAAGTGGCAGATCCTCTTACCATAATAAGGCCGGTGGTGATCGGGTCATTGCAGCCGTGGCACAGCTCCCCAAATTTGGCCCAGTAGTCATCCTTGCAGAAAAGCCGTCCATCTTTTTCATAATACCAGTGTGACAACGAGGCGCTGCACTCACAACACCTGAGAGGGAAACAGACACAAAAACAATGAATTTAACGGCAGATTAAAGACAAAGTCATATCACTGCTCCCTTAAACATGAATGACATGGATAATCCAATCACAGAGAAGATGATCAATTCCCTTTGTGGCCAGAAAAGAGAGAAATTAACTTAGAAATATTAAAATAAAATTGACTTATAACAATTTTTTCTTATTTTTGACAACACAGGAATTAAAACAACCCGTGCGGTGATCAAAAGTCCAAAACCAAAAACTTTTCCAATTCACCAAAACAGAAAATATTTGTTGCTTTGACCAACAGATGACTTAAGCGATTACATGTGAAATGATTTATTATTTATCAGTATTGTTACAGATTCATCAACAGTTATTTTCAGCCCACTAGAGTAGTTCACTTAATCTGCAGATCAGACCTCCAGGAACTTTAAGTGGTGCACACCAAATTGAGCTGTTATTGTGTTGACAGAACATAATATTGTACTGCACTCTATAAACCATACTTTAACCCTCCTAATGACACCCTGCGGAGCTCCAAATTATAGTTTTCATAGCGATAACAAGTCCCTTCGTGGATCTGTCACATACCACGCAACAGGCGGATGAGAATACATTAACCCACAGCTATGACTGGAAAAACAGTCTCAGAAAATGAAAAACACAGAGGAAAAAAAGCAAAACACAGTGAAACAAACACTAGATCGACTGACATCAGTGTGTGCGCTGTGGAGGCTAGTTAGCCTAACTTACTAGTTAGAAAATGCATATTTCAGCAAGATGATACTAAACTGCATATTGCACCTATTACAATAGTATAGTAAAAAAGCCTGGGTGCTGAACTGGCCTGATGACAGTCCACACCTTTTCACCAAGACCATGAAACGAAAAATACGATACCATTCAGGACTGTTGAGTAGCTTGAATCCCACTTCAGACAAATTTAAGTGTTAGACCAGTTGCCAAGAGACCCTCTGATAGTGAGCCCAAATAAAGATTCCTATCGGTAGATCTGTCTAGTATGTCACCGGAGTTTAATCGCAATCAGCTTGATAGACATCAGATGATGACAGACAGAAGACAGCTAAGGATGAGATGGAGACAGACAAAAGGCTGTTCATATGGTGACAGACAATACGGGAGATACAGTACACAAAACACACGCCTTCCAAGTTCACCTACAATGCAAATAGCACAGACTGATACACATGTGGGTGTGATATTCAAAATAAGCTCAGGTGTTTTCCTGGTAAGTGATGGCAGATAAGAGTAGAAGTATTCCCATAGGAACGGCATGATAAACTCTTATGATTCAGGATATTGTTGCACACACCACTGGGAAAGAAAACTCCACAAATGAAACAGGTCGAGTTCTCCTGATTTTCCTGCCGATTGGAACACGCCGCTCTCTTCCCACACACTGTGAATGCTGCCTTTGTGGACGTCGTAGGCACATTAGCTCTGCATGTGTCCATAAATCGAAATGTGTGCTAACGCCCCTTGCTTATGATCATGCACGGGTGAGGTAGTGCACTGCTGACGCGCTTACAGACTGTGAGTGCTTGTTTGTAATCTGTCTAAATCTGCGCGTCTAACATCCATGACTAAGTGAGTGTCTCCAGTCCTTCCCAAAGGAGCTTCCCTCCCATCAGCCGGCCGTCTGGCATCATCTCTGCTCAGGGCAGCTTAAAACAAGGGCTGCTTGCTCTAAAAGTATTACGGATTCAGAGGCTGGAGCATAATAGTCAACTTTGTCCCTCCGGCTAATCCAAATTTCCCTCCCTACTTCTTTACCGTGTAGCTTTAATTTCTTGGTTTTAATGGCTGAGCTTTTGGTGTCTGGATATGTAACAGATATGTGGTCACTTTTTTGTAGGTTTTTCTTTTCTAAAGAATACATTTATTAAAACACAAGGTTACTTTTTTTTTTATTTCAACAGTTTCCTTGTGACTGCATTAATAGTTTTAACAACAGCTGAAATGTCATTTAATTCTGCAGAATCTGACCAAAGGGATTTTAAACCAACCATGCACGATGTGTATGTAAAATATGCCAGCACGTCAAGTTTCCCTCTGATCTTGAAAAGTGTTCAAAATGCAAATACCACATGAAATATTAAATATTACCTTTAAAATGCAACATTGTATCAGATGCAATTATGAACCAATTCACAGAATACTTAAAAAAACTTTTTTGATAATCCATTACTTTTAAAACCCCTGCCATGAATTGCCACCTCATCATGGTGGAGGGGTTTGTGTGCCCAAGTTATCCCAGGAATTCCATGTTGATCCACCACCTGCAGGAGGTACTGTAGGGTTCTGGTGAAATGTAGATTAGGTGGTGCTCGGGGAGGGAAGAGCTGAAGGAGGTGGCTGTGGAGAGGGAGGCCCCTAATTTTCTGGTTCTATCTTCTTATTTGTGCAAATATGTTAATTTCCTTTTGAAATTAAATATCTAGGGGTTTTGGAATTCTGGGTTGCAAAAAAACAAAAAAGGCACCATGTCCTTTAGGAAATTGTTTTGAGCACTTGTTTTTCAGAAGGCCCCCGGCTTTTCTGCAGAAAAAAAATGTTCTACGAGGGCTGAAATTTGGTGCAACCTCTGCATCCCCTCCCTTTCTTTCTCCTCAGTGCACTAAAAGGATTTTTACTCACTTTGTGAAATACCTTTCTGTCTGGTTGCTAGAGTAAAAACTACCAAGACTCATCATTAATATATTCAGCAGAAGCAGCAACTTTCTATGACTTTGCCCGAGGTCCTTCACCTTGTGTGAGCCACAAACACACACAAACACACACGACCTTGCAGCACATACTGACACACATGCAATTTATTTATTAGACAGACACATCCAGTCTCCCCAGTGTCTGCATGCAGAGCTTCACTGCAGCTCAGCAGATTGTGGCAGAGCTGCTTCAGTATGCAGTATGTTTGGGTGAGCAGGAG
>VUQJ01016887.1:15646-32140 GCA_015108635.1 Andinoacara biseriatus | reverse complement strand
GAAAAAAAAAAAAAAGAGAAGATGGGGGGGGGGGGGGGGGGGGGGGGGCGAGTGCGTTAAAGTGAAATTCTCAAGGTTGTTCCTCAAAAGAGGAAATGAGTACATTTTGAGTAAAAATTGAAATGGTGTGCAGGCATCACTGCCTTTTTCACTCTAGGTTTTAGATTTACATAATGTGACATTTGGTTGTTTTTTATTTTGCTTTGCAAAAAAAGAGACACATTAATTGATATTAATATACATCTAAATGCAATGTCCTTTGTAATTTTTTTTGATAAATTATACTGTAAATGAGAAACCAAGAGTGTCCTCTTGGAGCAGCTGGTTGTTCTGGATTATGCTGACACTGTCTGTGACACAAACAGCCCAAAAAGAAAACAAAAAAAAAACAGAAATTGCATTCTCATCCAGCCTGTGACTCAGAAGCACACAACTTTACTAGAGGCTGGTGATGTAGGCACATCTAACCACTAATACCACTAATATTAATAAAAATTTCAAAAACCACAACGGTGTCGAGGCCACGCTGCTAGTCACATGTGGGACAGCACCGTTTGATTCATGGTTACGTTTTGAAAAGAGGGAAGTCGGTAAGTTCAGGGGCTTTTCCATCCAGACAGACAGAAGTGTGACTGACACCGTCTGTCGGGACTTTGGAGAAGTAAGAGGTATTTTAAGAGAAATTTGTTAATTTCCTCTCACATGCATGCCCAGAGACTGACAATGAATGTAGTTTATGTATTTCAGAATAGACTTATTGCTGCTTTTTTCTTTGGATCGTGTCAGTGCGGAGAAAGTGAAACACGCTGCTGAATCACCTGACTGAAAACAGTCTGTCATCACTGCTTATAGTTGACTGACAGGAGAAAAAAAAAAAGTCTCTTACACTTTCTCATTTGGGGGAATTTTCGGATTTTTATTTATTTTTTTGTCTTTTAATTGAATGTTTGGATTTTTGGCTGGACAAAGAAAAAAGTTTATAGATGAGACGAATAAGTCACTAAAATATTTCCAGCAAATTAATCAATAGTAAAAGTAATCGCTAATTATTTAATTAAAAAAACAAAAACAAGAAACAATTACACCATATTTAGCTTTAAAATCAATTTCATCTTCATTCTTGTCAGCAATTAGTCCTTTTTTTGACAGAAATAATCACAGATAAATTTTGATTATTCCACTATTTGATTACTATTGAATTCAATGATTTATGAAGCTAAATAAATAAATAAAAAATCAAAATGGAGAAGATTTGGAGCTCTCAAATAATAGACATTTACACTATAGTAAATTAATATTTCCCACTTTTGAACTGTTAGGCGAAACAAGATGTTATCTTGCACTCTCATCTAAATGTGCCACATATACAGTGCTCTGAACAACAGAAAGATTAAATTAAATTATTAAATTATATATACATATATACATCTAACTAAACAAGCTAGGACCACGAGTTAAACACACTTTGATCTAAGCTGAAGTTCAGTTTCACTCTTAGACAAACACCGTCACTATCATCAAACTACACAATCAGAAAACAAACTGATCGGTGCACTTACAATTTGGGCTTCAGCCGCTCCCTGCTGCATCTGTTCTTTGCTGACATATCACCCGAGGGAGCAAAAGTGTTGTTTAGACAACCCAAAGACAGACTCATGTCAGCAGCTCTGATGTTTGACTCACTAAGCTCGCCTGGCTTCACGGCCTCGCTGTCCCAAGCGTCAATGTCTCTCTCTTCCTCTGCTTCCTCTCTGGGTGCAGCTGCACGGAGAGGGTCACACTTCTTTATCAGCCATTTCCTGTTCTCCCCGCTCATCCTCTGGGAGTAGACTTGACCCTGTGACAGCAGAGGCTTCGCCCATGGCAGCCCTGCGTGCCTCACAGCAGCTCATTTCTTCTGTTTAAACTTCATGAGGCACATTTCCTGCACTCATCAATCCATTAAAAGGCTGTGGCAGCACAAATTAAATTTTCCTCTTATCCATCATCTATTAAACCCTTCCACCACCTCTCAAACAATTAGATTTACCAACCTCTTTACAGGAGCACTGGAGAGCTTTGTTTTTTAAAGGATGGAATGAGGCAAAGAGAGACAGCAGCTCCTCTTTGTCACCTATTTAGAGAAATCAGTAACCTATGGAAGCTTGTTTATGGCCAAGACTTCATAACATTACAGTGTCCTGGTCCCTGGTTTGGCTCTGGGCTTTGGCGTTTTTGTAGTTTTCTTTTTTAACCGTCTTCTCTTTGGTTTCATTGTAGTTTCTTGTACTCACTTTTGCACCTTCATTCCAGTAAAAAGTTTTGTTTTGGTTTCAGACTCTTAGTGAATATATTTAAGTTTGAGTTTCTGTTTAGGTTTTCTGTTTTGCTGTATGGAGTGTGGATCGCTGCTTTTATTTCCTCATTATTTTACAGGAACTTTGTAATTGAGCCACTGGTTTTCATTTACTTTATATTTTTCTAAGGATTCGTTTAGTTCATTGCGTTTTCACTACAGAGGTAATCAGGGTAATCGGTCACACAAAGCTGGCTATCAGCTGGCTGCGTTAACCTGGGTTTCCCCTGCATGTTCACATGAAAGGGGTGGTGTTTACAGCATATGACCAGTCACAAAATATGGATCATAGTCCAGGCAGCAGAGCAGCTGATTTTTTTTAATGAATTTATTTTTTAACAGAACTATACTATGGGGAAAATATGAAGAGGTTAAACACATAATACAACCGAATGCAGCACAGCTGCTGTAGACAGAGCAGTTGTATGAGAGGAAAAGCACCTTACAGCAATTTAGTATTAAAAGCATTGAATGAAGATGTGGACACTTTAAGCACTTTGGTCCATGAGACTGGCAAAGAGCTACTTTATTAATGAAGTTTAGCGTATCTGAAGCCAGCAAGAAAGCCAGCAAAATGCTGACTGTGTAAGTCAACTGACTTGTCATTATCACAAATCTATCATTAAGACACAGGAGAATCTGATGGATTATAATCAAATACTTCATTAAATTAAGGCTTAAAAGACAGTTTTAGTTTGTGTTCTCTCAGCTGCAGCCTCGGTGGTGTTTTAACAGCCTGAGAGCAAAGAATAACCTCCAAAACAGAATTCAAACGCAGGCTTAGACTACGTGTGAATCTTATAAAAGATCGGTAAGTACAAATAAAAGCTCTGTTTTAGGATTATTTATTAATGCTTACAAAAAAAAAATTGTTTGCAGCCAACAGAATCAAATAATAAAGCTGCGTGTAAGAGTCTATATTCAATACTGATGCTCATCGGGGAAACACAAAGACTTTAGAAGCTATTAAAAAAAAAAACTTCCTCCCTCCAACTCTCTGTGCACAGAAATCTAGGGGATCGTTCCAGGAATGGTGAATATTTTCAGGGGAACTAATTGGTTAATAGGCAGTGATTTCACACCTGATGATCTCTGACCAGATCTGCCGTAAACTATCGAAGTTAAAATATGCAGACGAACTGTTAATAAGACAAAAGTATTTCTTATCCGATTACTCGATTAATCAGTGGAATAATCGATAGAATATTATTTAAACCTTTATTTACCGAGGCAGACAGATTAAGAACATATTCTTATTTAAAGCTGGGGCCTGATTCCTAAAATAATCGATAGTTGCAGACATATAGCTAATTCCTCTTAGGGAATCTACTAAAATTATCTTAGCATTTTTCATAGATTCAACAAAAGAAATGGGAACAAATGATGTGACTTGGAAGCAAAATATAAAGAAATGAGGGGTGGCTCAAGACTCTTGTACAGTACTGTACACGAAAGCATGAAATCCGCAGATGTATAATGTTTGAAGTTATTGAATAAATGACACTAAAATAATGAATAATCGAATACTAGATAAGCCGCTGTTTCTGTTATTCAAATACATCTTTAACAAACATGCCTTAAACTTTGATTACTCAGCATTGTTTTCCTGAAGCAATCTTTGGTTTTGTTGATGTTGTGTCCCCCCAGCCTGCCCTCATTAAAATTACTCAACACCAACAGTATTTGATGTGGTGCCTCCATCATGTTCTGGAGCTTCTGTTACCAGGCAGAGTTCATCTGCAGGTGGAAATAGCTGAGTCACTGCAGCCTCTTCTTGCTTTCTGCCACTGACACAATCTCCATCATAGAGCTGCCACCAAAAAGAAAATCTCAATCACTTTTTTAAATTAGACAAAGGCTTTAATGTTTGACCTGCAGACGTGAGTCCGGATGCAGACGGACAGATGGCGACATGTATGTGCGAACCCCCACAACACAAGCAGAAAGAACTGCAGGCTTAAAATCCCTCCTTAAAGTGTAAATTTCATTTTTTCTACACAATCTCCACATTTGTTATTGATCACAGTGTGTGAAAGCACATAAGTATTTATTGATCATCAACATTAGGGGGGAAAAAAAACTGCAGATGATAAGAAAGCAGTTGTTTTTTGTTTTTTATTCACATCATCTGTAGATGCACAATTGATGAAAAAAGTAGATTTTATTAAAAGTACTAAGTAAGCAGAAGCCTTTGTAGTCCTTCGGGGCGACAGTTAGGGCAGTGGTTGTCAAGCAGAAATAGTTTGATTGGGAGCAGGAAAGGGCTGCAGCGCACTGCAGAGAGACTGCAGCACCAGTCGAGTGCTCAGAGTTAAAACAAAAAACAAAAACAAACAAACATTGATTTTCAGTTCGGCTTTATCCGATTTTAATGAACATTTTCATAGCCGTTTTATTTTTAACACAGATAAGGAAAAGCAATTATTTAGCATTACTGTAAGCTGGTGAATCAGAGTACATTATAAATATGCTAACAGGAAAAATCTATAGAAAAAAGAATCAAACAATGACAGAAGAGTAGAAATCACTCTATTCCTTAAATCTGGGAGGCAATAGGAGTTTGGGACAGACTACTTTCATAATGATCCTGCTTCACACCTTTTCCTGTGCAGGTGTTAATGCCTAAACTTAAGCTTCTCAAATCAAAGACAATGAATCTCACAAAGGAGCTCTCACCATTTTCAGTCTGACTAAATGCTCAGCATGTTTTAGTCAAACTGATGAACTCAACAGAAGATAAAATGAGAGACGTTTTAATGAAGGCGTAAGCTGGTTAAGCAGAAAGAGAGTTATACAGTGACAGGGCAGCAAGAAATCAAGCCATTAAAATCACTAATGTCTGGAAGTTTTGATCATTTGTTTTATTTTTTTATCATGATACTGTTGATATTTGAAAGTGACGTAAGATCAATTAGGCAAATTTTGAGGCAGCAATGCACAGTTTGCTTTAGGTCACTTAGGTCCACATAAGCACATGTGAAATTATAAAAGAAATGTTATTAACAATCTCTCCATGTGAAAATACAGCAAATGAGGTCAGAAATCAGGGCCAGTCTGTTTACTGTGTTTGAGGGGACCACAAGACAGTGTACTCCTAGTGTCGGTCCCAAGCCTGAATAAATGGGGGCGGCTCGTTTCGGGAAGGACATCCAGCTTAAAATCTTTCCCAAATTAAATACGCAAATCATATAGAACATGGCAGAGAGAAAAGAAAGCCTGTAGCACATATCTCTGAGAACCATATTACAATGAAGATGATTCATTAAATGAAACAGAAGACAAGTTTCAGATCAATAAAGTTGGATAAATATTATGGCTACATCACTGTTGAAGGGTCTCTGGTGTTTTGCAATTCAGCTTTGATGCAAATATGAGGCAAAAATAAAAAATAAAAAGTGAAAACACACTGAGAGCTCGGCTGCAATTCCCCATGAGGTCAAGCTTCTACTGTTTTCCTCAGAAAGCAGTAGGAGATAGACCCCCCTCCCACCCACAAGCATACTCTCACACACATATATACACACACTATCTCCACTTCCTTTTCATTTGAGTTATGGACATTTGCAATTTTTTTTTTTTGTCAGAAATTAATTCCCATTAAGCCCCTGTCCCACTCCTTGCTTTCCCACAAGTGTTCAATCCCGCTCTCTCCGAGGGAGATCCTCTTCTAATTTCTATCCATGTGCGCTCTACTGACTTACACATACAGCTTCTTTCCTCTTAATTCAACAGTTCTGGCGTGTGTAGAGTCATTACACTGGTGGAGGAGCAGAAGGGTTGAAAGCTGCAGCCTGATATCTAACACCTCAATAGAGTGTGATGGAGCTGGCACAGATCTCATGTCTGAATCAGCTACAAAATGCTGTCGACAGCACAATAAAATGAAAAAAAGGAATGCAAAGTAGTGATTTTACTTTCAAAGTTTAAAAAATAAAGCCACACACAGAGACCTGCTGCAGCCCTTTGCCTGCTCTGAGGCAGTTGGATGTTAACTCCCTATCAGTGTTCACTGTGCACACAGACACCACAAACTATTGTGGACTCAACCTTATGCCCAGATACCCTCCTCAGATTTCCCATTCAGATATCCGGCCAGGGGGAAATCATTAATGACCCACTGAGAGCTGAGTTTCAAGCCAACCCACTGACAGCTTAGACGGACCAAGCGAAAAGAGGCGAGACTCGGAAGACAGAGCCAGACCTTTTTAGAGCCAGTCAAAATCAATAAAAGCCAATAAAGTAGAATCCATACAAAACTGTTTCCATGCAAATTTTGCATGCAATAAAGTCACACTGCACCACCCATAACCAGTGGCGGCACCCGCAGTACGCTGTGGGATGTTTGAATATTAGTTGATCCAACTGATGACAGCTACACTTTTACCTGCCAAAAAATTAAGCCAGCAGCAGCAATAGCAGCAGCTCCTTTTTAGCAGATGCAGGCTTGTGCAGAAACAATCTTTCAAGTTTTAGAGTTTTGTGTTCTACTAATGAAAACTGTTACTAATGGGGAACGCCATTTACACATGTCAGACCCCCTTTTAACAGGGTTTATGTCTACAGATGTGTTGATGTCATCTGAGTCAATGACTGTTAAAGTTACAGAGCAGAGTCACCAAGTGCTGAGGTGCGTAACGTGTGAGTCACCAATGCTCGGCTGACTCAATAACTGCATCGCTCTAATCCTCCTCTGGCATTAACAGCACAAAAATTGTGTGCCAGGAGCTGTGTGCAAGCAGCTCCTGCAGATGTAATTTGTAGGTGGCCTAGCGCACTTTCTACAACAGACTGGGTACAAAGACTTGCAGCGCTGACACCCACTAGGCTAACATTAGCAATGTTAGTGAGCATGCTGCATCTGTGGACAGTAAAGGTGCACAAGTTTCGCTTCTTCAAACTGTGACACAGACCTCTGGGCAGCCTGTTCCTAACAGCAGATCATATTAGTTGTCAGATTTAGAACATACCAACACTACCAACAGTTGTAAATACCCATCTGACAATCAACAATACCAGCATTACTTTAAGCCTTAACAAATATAGGAATAATAAGCTGAGCATTATACCACTGGGGGTCTGTTTGAGTTGACCCACTTTTAGAGACAGCCTCAAGCGGGCACTAGATGAATTGCAATTTTTGTCATGTCTGCGTTAGCGGTCTTTCTTCATGATGGCACACATGAATGCATGTCATGTAGCTGTACACATGGCTGTGTTGAATTCAGGGTTATGTGAGCGTCAGGGATGGGCAAGGAATGAGAATGTGTGAAACAAAAGAAAACATCCAAAAAGAAAACAAAAAACACCCAACAGACTAAAAATCCTTCCTGTATTTTCAGCAGTTTGAAAAGTTGAAAACAGTTGAGCATGAATTAGAGTCCATTTGGAGGAAGTCACATCTGGTAGTCACATCTGTTATGCATGACCATCACTGCCGCTGTTTGGCCTACAGTGCTTATTTTTTTTCTTTAATTTAGAAATTTTTAATCCTGATGTCAGTGCACTTCATTAATTTCTTTAGTTTTATGTGTAAACTATTGTGTATAGCAGTGTGTGTATATTCTCTGTGTACAGATCTGACTGAGCTGATGTCTATCTGGATCAGAACACTCTCAGAAAGGATATTTTCAATCGTAGAAGTCCTGATTAACTATGAAATTAAAAAAAAAAAACAAGATAAGGTGATATCTATTTCTTTAGAGGTGCATTCAGTGATTATAAGTACAGAGGTTAATTATGAAGCTTTGAGCATTTAAACAGGCTGCATGTTTCAGGAGAACTCCTCAGCGAGTGGCTTCTCAAAAGCAAGGTTAATTCCATGATGAATGTGAGGCAGGCAGAGACGAGAGAAAGAGGTGGAGATATTAGTAGATCATTAGTAACAAAAGCATGAGCAGCATCTGTGTTCTGTTAATAAAAAAAAACTAAAGTCATTTAAAAATAAGCCCACTTAATAACTTCCACTCACTGAACTAAGCCAGTCTCAGCACTGTTTACATCCATTTTAGTTTAATTAAGGAAATATTGGACAAAGGATGTTGAATATGGAGCTGCCAGGCAGAGAAGATTCATGGATGTAGTGAAGGAGGACATGCAGACGGTTGGTGTGACAGAGAGGATACTAGGGATAGGGTGAGATGGAGGCAGAAAGTCCGCTGTGGCGACTGCAGAAGGTAGAAGAAGGGAAAAATGCAGTACAGATTTTAATGAATGTGTTTATTAAAGGGAAATTCCCCCATAAAACTGATTCCAGTGCTTCATTTAAAAACAATACTCTTCCTCAGCTGTGCACAAGCTGCCGGGTGAAATCTGAAATCGCAGTCTGCCGTGGTGAAGTAATCGATCGCCATTAGTGCATCTCAACCGTCTGCGTGCACGGTTTAATTTGTGTGCTCAGACCTTTGCATCATATGACCTGAGGTGGCTATATTGATTGAAGGTTTAGTGATGCCTGCGCTTTAACTTTCTTTTAAAGTTAGGACAGCATGCAGCAATCTTAACATAAGAACTTCTAATAAAAGATGTTTCAAGAGAGGCTGAAAAGTAACAGGAGATGTTTAGATTTCAACTTTGCATTGGACGAAGCGTAACCTGCTCTCTTCCAGTGAATCTGCTGTGATTGAAAGAAATAAAACACTTTTTTCTCTCCTTTTCAGACCTTATTTTGTGACAACTGGAAGCTTGTTTATATAAAATAAGACTGGTATTACAATACTAATCTATTAAATATTAAATCTATTTAATGAATAGATGAATTTGGACTCTAATGCAGACTCCAAGATTTGATATTAAGTTGCTGAAATGTTAAAAACTTCCATGTTTTTTTCTAACAGGATCAGATTAGTTCCGCTTATGAAAATCAATTAAAATTCAAAAATGTTAATAGATTTCACACAGAGACACGTGCAGTCTCTCTGCCCACACACAGCATGGCACTGTGCAATTTTCCACATTCTGAGTCTGAAATCTAAAACCTGCCCGTTCATCTCTGCAAACACACAGACTGTTTCAGGTCCGATACAAGAGTTCAACCGACGCATGCTTCATCGGAATAAGAAAAGCCTTGAGCAACTTGAGGTAAGCAACTGCTGTGAGTGTCTCTGGTTTGTGTAAACAATAAAACTGCATAACAGGTTTTCAGGCAGCTCAGGTCTGAAAGTTTTTGTAACATCTGTAATGAAGCCAAAGCATCGAGAACAGCCGAGAGCAGTCTGGAACTCATATGGCACAGTAAACTTATAGTCAACATTTATGTTTTATATGCATTGTTTTTTCCTAAGAAATAAGCCTTATACTGTGAATTAAAGTAAATGAAAGGCAAAGAAAAAAATGTATTTATATAACACCTTTCAAAAAAAAAGTGCTAACAAAAATGCTGGCAAATAAAAACAAAAAATTACCCAAAAGACCGAGTTTAGCTGTTTTTTCACCAAGTCCACAGATCTCAGAATCAGTGGCCCCTGTGTCTGTGTTTGTGTCTGTGTGTGTGTGTGTGTGCGTGTGTGGGGTGGGGTGGGGGTGGGGGAGTCAGCAGGGCCCACTGTTACAAAAGCTATTTCTCTCATCTGTATAATGCACAGCCAGCAGGCCCTGATCACATGACCTCAAAGACCTGCTGGGAATGTATGCATACAAAAATTCTCTGATGTATGCTGGTGCTTGTCTGTGCAGAGCTCTAAAAGTCAAAAACAGAATCTTAAAGTGGACTCTGAAGTTAATGGGGGAGCCGGTGCAACTGAATTAGTAATGGTGTGATATGTAAGTACTTAGAAGACTTAGTCAGAAGCGTTGCATTAGCTTTCTGAAAAACCTGCTGGCATTGCAAGGAAGTTTTCTTAAGACAAGTGAACAATGAATTACAATAATCTAGATATGATGTCTTCAGAGCCTG
Source organism: Andinoacara biseriatus (assembly GCA_015108635.1). NCBI lineage: Eukaryota > Metazoa > Chordata > Actinopteri > Cichliformes > Cichlidae > Andinoacara > Andinoacara biseriatus. The sequence goes on along the minus strand of VUQJ01016887.1, from coordinate 21,914 downwards.
ACACAATAGAATTCAAGTTGACAGTATTTCTTAAGTGATAAAAAAAAGAGGAAACATCTTGTGGTTTACAAGAGATATACAACTGAACGTTATATAGCAAATAAAGAAATGTCCTTAAAAGTGCTGAAATGTGTTAAACAGGGGGCAGATATAACAAAAACAACAAAGACCCCAAAATAGAACCTTGTGCCACACCACAGGCAAGAAAAGTAGAAGAGGACATGAATTTCTACCCCTCTGCCCTTTCTTATTTATAATAGGTAAAATTAGTTTATAAAAAGAATCAAGTAAACATGTTTTAAAAACAAAATGTTAAAGGAGGCACTTCTGAGGTTAAATCATAGTAGGAAATAGTGTACATAAGCGAGGCAAATTGCAGACTGATTCCTTAGGGTTAGAGTTGGAGTCATCACCAATGATGGCTCAGCCCTCAGAGGGTTAAATTCATTTTCAGAAGCACAAATTTGACTGTGAGCCAGCCAGGACTTGTTAAAAGCACTGGTGAGTTTCTGCCTCTGAATATCTGCAGCTTTCGCAACTTCTTTACTGTGAAGGTGTGATGGTGTTGGAATTTTACAGGTCAAACTAGGGATCATCTAGAGATGATGTCCCAACAGCCACAATGCCACTAAGAATTGTATCACAGCTTCCTTCAGAAATATTATTCTGGTGCCCTTTACTCAGTGCTTGTGGGTCAGACCACACCTTTCATTTTCATTTTGATCTCAGCTACACACCTGTAAAGTTTCATTACTGAGTCCTGTGAAGGCTCTACTGTCATGGCTGGTTCACATGTGAAATAAATATAAATATAAAACTATTTTATGGAACTGTTAACAGAACTGTTTTAGTTTATGCCTGTTATAATATTCATTCATGCATTTTCATTTTTTTTTACCCTCACAAAATGGAAAACACTCATGACAGTAAACAGATCCGACTGAAGATTTTCTCAGAAAAGGTTGTGGCAGAGGAGGACACTCGTGTTACCACTAAAGTAATGAGGAGATTAAACAAGGGAGAGGGTGCGATTATGTGCAATAACATGCAAAGCTAATGTTTTCAGGGAAGTTAACTCCACAGAAAAACACTGTTATGTCGGCAATATCCAGGAAATACTGCAAGACAAAGTCTACACTGAATCCACAAACACTAAGGCTAAAATTTGTTACATAGTCCACCAGCTATTTCCTCCATTTGATATCTTTATTACAATTTCCCAGATCTGAAGGTGATATGAATAGACTGCTTTAGCCAACTCACTGAAACCTGACAATTTTTTTTCATCACACAATCATGTGAAAATTAAAGTTTCTCACAGGAATCTTTGCAGTCCTGTAAGAAGCTAAGTACACCCCATGATTCACTATCTCCCATAACCACCTTAGTAGCAATAACTAGAGGAGGAATTGTGGCTCACTCTTATCACTCTTATTTACAGTGTTGCTTCAGTTCATTGAGGTTTACAGGGATTGATGTATGCACAGCTCTCTTAAGGTCCCACCACAGCATTTCATTCAGGTTGAGGTCTGAACTTTGACAAAGTCCACTCTGTTGTAGATTTACTGCTGTCCTTGGGCTCACTGTCCTATTGCATGACCAAACTTTATCCAAACTTTGGCTAGTGGACAGATGTGGGGTTCTAGCTAGCTGGTACTGTACTGAGGTACTGTCACGCTGGGCTGAGAATTTCAGCTGTTAGCTATCAGAACAGATTGCTATCACCAGTTTGCAAGCAGTCATCCGGTACTGAGGGGGGCCTGGGGGAACCTCCTTTCCGCTGTCCAATAACACCAGCCTGTGAATTTTTTCTGGCTAGAACGCTGAGATGGCCTCACATTTGACTCTAGAATACTTTGGTATATAGAGGAATTCACGGTTGACTCAATGACTGTAAGTTCCCCAGGCCCTGTATGAGGTGTTTGTGAATTACAGCCAAACATCACTTTGGTCTCATCTGTCCAAAAGACATTGTTCCAGAAGCCTTGTGGTTTGTTCAGATGCAACTTTGCAACTCTAAGCTGTGCTGCCATGTTCTTTTTATAGAGACGAGGCTTTCTCTTTGTAACCCTTCCAAACAAGACATACTTGTTCAGTTTTCTGACTGTACTGTCATGAACTTTAACCTTTAACATGCTGAGACATGTAGAGTGTGAGTTGGAGCGCTTGGGGTTTTTTCCTTGCTTTGTTTTTTCTGAACATTGAATGGTCTGATCTTAGAATGAATTTGCTGGGATGTCCACTCCCAGGAAGACTGCCATACACACACTGAATGCTTCAGACCTTTAACAGATCAGATAATCTACTGCAATTGAGTAACAGCACCTGGCTGCTACTCACCCTCTTATTTCCTGTGGAAGCAGGAAGTGTGCAGTTTTTCACAGGACTACACAGAGCCCTGGGAAACCTTTTTTACGTGACTGTCCATATTAAGAAAGCCATAAAATCCTACATTTTAAACACTGAAATTAGAAATTATTTGGGTTTTTTTTTGCAAATAATAATAATTTTTTATTATTACTTTTCATTTTATTTAATGCCTCATTTGAAAAAACCCGTACTCCTTCACTCACTCCTCCTCTGCCCTTTACAGCAGTTACAATAAGTGATATTTTAATTACAGTATGTAGCTATCAAGATAGATATAATGCCAGTGAATGTTTGACCTAGTGGTTGGATGCATAAATAAGCAGGCGCTGAAGGATGATGCTATTTCATTGTTGCTCCCAAGAGTCCAAAAACTCAGTTGGGTTTAAAGACGTGTGTACTCTTCATAAAGTTTGGGTTTATATGTTTCATCTGGTCTGCAGTTTGTGCTGAAGAGTACCTGAAACAGACGGTATGCCAGTCACTGCTAAGGGCCTGGAGGTACTGCTCATCGTAGATCCTCTGTTTGCATCCCGCGCACACGGGCAAACTTCCTCCAGCTGTAACGACATGAGACAGACGTGCTGATATCACCATATTAGAGCTCATTAAACATAAAATCATAAACAGTTCTTACAAAGAGATGCATGTGTGCGTGCCTCCTCTGTTGCTTATGCAAAAGGCTATGCAAATCACCACTGCTGGTTTATAATCCACATCTGAGAACACACAAATCAAACAAACACAACACACACAGCACATCTCCTCCATCATTACCTCCAGAGCAGTAACGCTGGACCATTTGATGGTGCAGTTTTAATGAGCACACAGCTCAGCAGGTGGCAAAACCACCAATTTGTTGCATTGCCCTGTTTAATGGAAAAACTCCTGTTTGTTATCAAATCCTAACATTTAAAGAAACTTTTTTTTGCCTGAAACTACAGGATAATATTCAAACTTTGGCAATGAGAAAAATGAAAAATTCTGACCAAAATGGCATAAACCATCCAAGTTTCCAAAACTACCCAAGGCAGGTTGGGAAAAGTAATAAGAGGTGTTTATTTTACTTTTCCAAACCTACTATGAGTGCCTGGACTTGGATGTTTTATGGCGTGTTTTTGGTCATAATAATTCCATTCTTATTGCTACTTGCCTGCTTGACTTAATTATAAAACTAAGATTTGAAATTGGCAAAGAATATCTTACTCAATAATTTAAATCAATGTTGGCAGCTCAGAAATGGGTTTTAAATTAATTTTAGTTCATAAGCCATGTACAATGAGTTTGATCTCTCTAACTGCATAACACCCTATTTAAAATATCCCTTTATTATAACCAAATACATTCTGAAAACACACCTGATGAACAGATAATGAACAGCCTGAGATGTCTTATGAACCCTAGAACCCTGCAGTAATCACTGCACAATTATTTGCTAAAGAATTGGAAATAAATTTATAACAATAATTAGTAACTATATTACTGCAAGAACTCTGGAAAGTTTATTTTGATTCAGTGTTTTGACTTTTTTTCCCTCACAAATTAATTGTACAAAATGGCACAAAATGAGCCGTTGCGAGATTATTTATGATGTTATGTCACAACCTGGCTCATAAGGCTATGACAAAAGGGTGGATACACTGTTCAGACAGTTAATTTTTTTAAGTAGACTTGAATAGTGGCTCCATAGTGTAGAAAGGGGTGTAGAAATCAGTAAAATCTGTGCTGTAGGGAGTGCATGATGCCGTTTTTTTTTTTGCCTCGCAACTTGGATATCATGGCACGTTCCAGAAAAGTTGGATGTTGGAACAGATGCAAGTAGTAAAGTCAGAAAAATATTTTGCTCCCTAGGACAACATGGTGGTTAGCACTGTTGCGTCACAGCAAAAAGGTCCTTGGTTTGAATCTGCACTGGGACCTTTCTGTGTGGCGTTTGCATGGTCTCCCTATGTTTGCTTGGGGTTTTTGTTCCAGGTACTCCAGTTTTCTCCCACAGTCCCAGGACATGCAGTTAGTGGGGTTAGGTTACCTGGTGATTCTCAATTGACCGTAGGTGTGAATGGTTGTATGTCTCTCTGTGTTGGCCCTGACGACCTGTCCGGGGTGTACCCTACCTCTTGCCCTATAACAGCTGTGATAGGCTCCTGCTATCTTGGATTGTGAAGTCAGAGACGGCAGGGCTGCTCCGACTATCCAAGTTGGAAGCCCAAGTTGAGGGGGAGTTTCAGTTGGAAAATTGCAAGGTGGATGTGGAGGTGTATGTGGGTGATGTAGATGCAGAGAACAACACATAGAGACTAAAGAGAAACTAAGCTGATGCATGACATGGCGGCAGGCAGGTACATATATGTGCATCATGACATCAATATTTCATTTTTTAAAAATATTGTGGTTATAATAAAAACTGGTATACACTACCTCTAACTATACCATGAACACTTGATCATTTTTTTTCAAAAAACTAACATTAAAAAGTAAAGTAAATTACACAGAATTAAAACTACATATCTGCTTTGTTCTACTTCTTCAGTGATAAGAGCCGCTTCAATGAGAGGAATGTTATTAGCTGCAGACCAAAGATTCCTCCTCTAATGAGGACAATCTTCATTACGATTAGAGTTTCAGAAAAAAGCTATTTGGCAGAGTTAGAACAATTTATCCTGCAGCAATAGTTCATCTTCTGCAAAGGACGAGGCGGCAGCAATGTTAGGCTGTTAGATGTATTTACTGGCGGAGTTCATTTGCCTAAAAACACATCACACAGTTTTCACTTCCTTAGCAGGAGGAGGCGAGGCGCGGTAAGTAACAGCAAACATAAACATAGCGGCCAGTTAAATAGCCTTTCATCCATAGTGATCCTCTTTGGACTGTGCGGATGCTACTGCTTCAGGTTCCCCTGCATACTCTTCAGGGCTTCACTGATGAGCTGTCTGAACTCTTAAACTTGCAGTGCATCCAAGAGTAACATCACAACTGTCACCTCAGAGTAACAGCCAAGTGTGTCACCACTTCAACACAGCATTTCAGCACAAAGTAACAGTGCTATCAGGACAATGGGTTCTTCTGCATATACGAAGCAGCTATAAAGAGGTAAAATGTTGAATACAGGTCAGTTCAAGGTTCAACATGTATTGTATCAGGAGTACTGCAACACAAAATCTGCACACTGGTGGCAGTGTATTGATAAAACCAAACTTTGCAGGGCAACTTCAATTATTCATCCCTCCTCTGAACTGAAAGCTGTTTTGGCAGAGCTTTGGGTGCTGATGTCTGCTGCTAATGCTTTTCTTCTCCAATCCTCCTCTCTTTAATCACTAAACATTTTTTCAACATATTTTTACTGTGGGGCATTTCTCTCTATGATATCTTCCTTCCCGCTGACTGAGAGGGCAGCGAAGACAAACAGAAACACACCTACATTCTTGCACAAACTGTAAAACCTGTGCAGGTGCAGGGGTGCACGCCCAGCCCACTCTGACTTAAAGCAGACACTTCCAGATTAGCTAAACACACTCTAATGCAAAGTGAAACCTTACGCGGGAGGTCCACTATTCACTTCAGTGAACCTGACTGACAGCTCAGTGTGCACAGTTCTATCACACACACACACACAGAGAGCAACAATGTGGTTTACCAACTGTTATATTTCTTATATTCTCTAATCACAAATCATGCGTTAAAGTGCAGAAAACAATCCATTGAAAAACATAAAAGATAAAAAAAAAAAAAAAAAAAAAAAAAAAAAAAAAAAAAAAAAGAAAAAAAAAGAAAAAACAAAAAAAAAAAAAAAAAAAAAAGAAAAAAAATAAAAAAAAAAAAAAAATAAAAAAAAAAAAAAAAAAAAATAAAAAAAATAAAAAAAATAAATAAAAAAAAAAAAAAAAAATAAAAAACACCAAAA
>VUQJ01016886.1:5427-24096 GCA_015108635.1 Andinoacara biseriatus | reverse complement strand
TACAGTAACCACGTGTGTTGATCATTTAAAGGAATGTGATCCATGCCAGTGATTCACTGGAGGGGGCTCAAAGGGAGATCCAGCTGTGGTTTCAGGGAAAAGATCTCCTGGACTGGGATAGCTGTGACCAGAGGTGCATGATGGAGGACTAAATATGGTGACAGTCCAAGGCAGTGAGGATCAGTAATAACTACCTTGCTCTCTTGCTGCTTAAAGATCTGTCTCTCATGATATCATCACCACAGTGATAGGAAAATATGAGTCATATTTTCTCCCTCTAATTAATTTACTTCAATAAGTGTACTAAGAATCAAAACCTTTTTTTTTTCTACTGAAATAAATGAGATTTTAAAATTCAAGCTGCACTAGCAACTATGCAGATATACAAATATATTGTAGCTGTTGACATCATGGTCTTAGCATTGGTCTATTATTGTTACACACCAATCTGGTACAGCTTGAAAAGAATACTGATTGGGTCTACTGGACATGCACCTTAGGGACCACAAAGGGTCAGTGGCTCCTGAAACAGAGACTCTGTTTGAAATGACAGCTTAATGAGCGAGGCAGAAAGCAAAATAAATAAATAAATAACAACCAAAAGAGACTAAATAAAGACCATTAGATTAACAATCTTTGCAAACAGAGAGCAAAGTACTGTTTTAGGTACAGAATGGCTGTAAAGTCTGCAAACAGCTACAATTAGAAGCAAAATTCCTACAAAAAGATGTGAATTTTGGCTCACAAAGAGACACAAAATGATCACTACATGCAGATGCATGTTAAATAGTCAGAATTAGATGCAGTTTATCAGCCCTTTGGTTTTCGTTTTGGTCCTTTCAGAGGACCCGCCTGCTACAGCAGAGTAATGCACCTCCTCACGTTGCAAAAGTATTTCCGTAATCCTATGAAGAACATGATAGAGAGTTCAAAGTGTTGAGTTGGCTTCCAAATTCCTCAGATGATAATCTAATCGGACATCTGTGGGCCAGGAAAACAACACTAACAACTCTTTCAGTTTTCAGCACTTGAAGAATCTGCTGCTAACATCTTGGTGCTACAGGGTCCAGACCTCCACTGATCGAAGCTATTATGGTACAACAATGGGGCTACAATATTAGGCAGGTGGTTCTGATTTTTGTGGCTGATCACTGTATATTTTTCTGATTTAATAGCTTTTAAAAGTTACTTTATATTGCACCAAAAAACATATATACATTTTTTTTCATATTATGAGATTTGATTGGACAAATATGTTTTGTTTATATTGTTTACACCCCTCCCCCACATATTCCTTGTTGTGTAGTGATTATTCTCATTAACAAATAGAATTATTATTTAATGTATACATTATTAAATTGTTTACTGGACCTCTGTCCTTAAAAAAACCGAAGTGCAATTTTTTAGATGTGATTGAAATTTTATAATACATTTTTGTAAACACAGAATAATTTTTCTACCTCTGAAAAAATAAAACAAGAGAACAGTTTTAAAGCAGGTGCACTGCACCACTTTCTGTAATGTTGATTGACTGCCATCGGTTATCCCTGAATTAAAGTTTTTATGTGAATTCATACCTGCAGTATCACTTTCTCTTGATTATTTTAAATCATAATGTTTCAATTTAAAAATACTAAAATCCTTAAGTGATTGAGTACGACATATCGCATGATATCCTAATGTTGTACATTATCATAACATGTCTGGAGCTATAAGCAATGACAGACAGCATATATTTCTGGGTTTGTATTTATTGTCAAGTTTAAAATATTTTCTGAACAAATTATACAAATATGTTAACTGTAAAACAAAAAAATATGCAGTGCATGGGAGGAATAAGAGTAAACATGCAAGAAGATCTAATACAATAAAATAAAAATTGCTCCTATGTCAGAGTACTGGAGCCTTAGTTACTTTTAAAATCAGATGTTTTTTTTTTATAAATCTGTCATGCATATAATTAACAGACTTTGTGATTAAAATATGAGCATTACCTTTATATAAAAGAAGCTCTGATGACACACCTGTGTTAGAGGATACTTTGTCTGTTACAGTACATCACGCTCCTATTTATTTTTTGTAATTAGCCACAGCAGCTTTTTATTGACAGTAAAGTGAGAGAAAAGATGAGGGGAGGACACGCAGCAAGGAGCAACAGGCCGGGACTCGAACCTGCGCCATCCACATCTCACCTCGCGGCATATATAGTTGCCTGCTTTTCCACTGAACCCCTCAATTGCTAGTCACGCTCCTATTTTGAGTTAATCTTCAGCTTTTGCATCTCCATTGATGCATCCAGTTCGGAAGCCTTGCTTGCATCCTGAGGAGGACAGAAGATTTCATTTTACTTCATTTTTTTAATGCACTTAAAGTTCTTTGGGCACATCTTTTGAAAGATTATACAGTGAAAATCAGGTTTAAAGGCATCACTAAAGACACAGTTTATGAAGTCTATATAATACAATAAGAATACAAGAATATAATACAAGAAGAATTATAAAAGATGCCCACCAGCACCATTGACCTATACAGTATTTCCAGTATTGTGAATTTTGTAAAATGAAAAGTACAGCGGCAATAAAAAAATAAGAAAATCTCTTTGTTTTGGTTTTACTGGTAATGAGATATTGTTTAATCCAAGTGTAGGCAAACAAAATGTTACACGTGCACTATCTTGTGGATAGTGTGTTTTCATTTCTTTCTTTCTTTCTTTCTTTCTTTCTTTCTTTCTTTCTTTCTTTCTTTCTAACTAGTGAAATCTGAATGGAAGCTGTGACCACATCTAAATTTTTTTTTAAAAAATTATACACAAGTGCATTAAATTCTAAATTGCTGACATTGTTGACACTGTAAATCTTTAATCAGTTTGGGGCAGTAGCAATGATGTAAGTCTGTGCATATGTCAAGGCTGAGCAAACAAATGGATCAGGACCAAAGCATATCTTTACAAACACACAAACTAGTACACTGGACAAACCTTGAGCAGGGTCTTCTGCACCATCACCTGGCTGTAAACCTTTGCACCCTCTTCTGGTGACACCTGAACAAACTCCTCCTTTTTTAGGGCAAACATCTGCGCTCCACTTAAAATTTTCAGGCTCTGGATTGTCCTGGTGGAGCAGCAAGGAGCGACAAAATCAGCATTTTCCTGTTTACTTTCATAGAGCTTTCACTGTCAAAAAGATCCTCTTTTTTTCAAAATTCACCTTTTAACTTAATTTTTAGATCAAATTCAGCACTCAATAAAGCTACAATATACAATATTGTCAGCAGGGGTAGTTTAATCTTTAATGCATAACATCAGCATGTGTATCTGAACTCAACTGCACATGTATACATCTCTTGGCAGGCAGTTCTAATACACTAAACCAATTTTATCAAAAATAATTAATTTTTACAGACATTTTCAAACATTTTGAATGTGCTGGACACGATATTCTTCAAACTAGTGGCTCTTGAGTACTACCTATAGCTAAACATAAACAAATAGCTTCTGCAAAAACTAGTCTCTGAATGTGAAGTACTCACAGTGGCAGGAAGCCTTTGGCAGTAAGCCAGGCCTCCACCTCATTAGGCGGAGAGTCATAGTTCAGAGGTGTAGCGTTATCAGTCTGTTGAAACGAGTCTTTTCTCCAGGCTATCTTTGCTGTAATCTCCTTATTCATAAGATCTGTAATAGGAGGGAAAAGAACTCCATTCACATACACATGCACAATTGTAGCCACAACTCCTGGTAGTGGCATCACTGCTCAAACTGAAGTTTATTTGCTAATAGAAGTTGTTAAAATCTGTGTGACTGTTCTAAGCGTGTCTAAAGCTTTGACTGGTTCTGTATACAGGTAATGTTTAGAGGCCAGGATGTCTACATGACCGTGAGTCTTTCACCTTCACATGTTTGTAATAACTGAACACTTTTGACTTTTCCTCTGACAAATACATTATAATAATGAAAAAAATACTAACATTAAAACTATAAACCCAATTCCAAAAAAGTTGGAATGCTGTGTAAAATTTAAATAAAAACAGAATCCAATGTTTTGCAAATTTCATAAATCTATATTTTATTCACAATAAAACATAGGAGGAAACATATCAAGTGTTTAAATGGAGAACATTAAAAAAAATAATCATTTTGAACTTGTTGACAACAATATGTCTCAAAAAAAGTTGGGACCACCATGTAGCATCCCCTCTTCTTATAACAGCAGTCCGTAAACATCTGGGAACTGAGAACAGCAGCTGCCGGACTTTTGGGAGAGCTATGTTGTCCCATTCTTGTCTGATAGAGGATTATTGCTCAGCAGTCCTACATCTTTTTTGTTGTAGACAATTAACATAATTAGTTGCAAAATGTTCCTCCAGCTGTTTCTTTTTAGTAAAACTTACTCCTCCAACCTTTTGTTGCCATTTCCCACATTTTTTGAGACATGTAGCTGTCATCAAATTCAAAATGAGCTGATATTTTTCATGAAATAGTCAAATGTATCAGTTTGATGTTTCCTATGTTCTACTGTAAAGAAAATTTGGGTTCACAAGATCTGCACATCACCGCATTTTAATTTGCATCGTACACAGTGCATGTTCAAACTTTTTTGGAATGGTTTTGTAACACAGACTAAACTTAGACTAAACATCTTTAATTATTCCTTTTTTTTCTTAGAAATAGATACTAACAACCTGAAAAAAACGTCAATAATTGTCTTTTAATGTCTGTTTCTACCAGCCTTCAATGCAAATTCATTATTAAAAACACTTATTAAAGATAACATGTTGCTTGGATTCAATTAATCTCCATCTCTGTACATATTCATTTATGACATGGCATGCATGGGTATGTTACCTCTGTCGTTATTGTGCATTGTTGTCGATGGTAAAACCATGCTTTGAGGTCGCACTGTTGGACTTGTTGCAGTGGTACTCTCAGGACCCACACTTGATGGGGTGTATGAGTAGTACTTTGTCCGAGGCACAAGACCTGCCTTTTGTTATGGAAAAAACAGGAATGAATAAAAACTGCATTAGACAAAAAATTCGCAGTATACACATTTTCTGTGGCAGTGACACAAAACAAACTCTTTGTGTAGCTGTGTCTCTACTTGTACCTTTGACTCTCTGTGCACCACTGGGCCAGCTTGCCCTGCCTTATTCAGAGCAGAAAGAGGCTCCAAAATGTTAAAGGGAACAAATCCTATCTCGCCATAGCTGTTCTGACACTTCCACCAGCGTTTTGATGAGTCAATTACCTACGGAAAGATGACTCCCATCAGCTTAATTGTGTGACGTATTCACAGAAAAGTAGAAACAATCTACTTTTGTAGGCAGATCACCACCCATAATTTTAACACAGGGTGTGTACCTCCAGTGTTTCTCCTTTGAGCACAGAGAGTTCGCTGCTGTTTCTGGCAACAAAGTCATAACTGCAGCAGTAATATCTCTCGCTTTCTGGAAATCCATTTCTATCTCTGAAAAAGAAATAAGATTTAAAAGATGTGGAACACGTTTAAAAAGTAAACATCAAATTGGAGCCAGAGATCAGCAGTCATAATTATGGTTTGTCAATCTAATCGCTAGACTGATTTTATTACAGCCTGGAATATGGCTGTCATTGTCACAGCTGCTATAAAAACATAATAATGTCTCGCTCTATTTCTGCACATTTACACTTCATCACTGGCTTCCCCGGGGCCCTCTCCTTCCTGCCGAGCTTGGTCCTGGAGTCTTTGTGTCTGCCTGCTTTCGTTGAAAGCATCCACTTTGTGCTGAAGCTCGATGGGATCTTCCAAAGGCTGGCCAGCAGAGTCATAAGCCTGAGGCCGCCACCCATCCAGGAAGGCGGGTGCATACGGAGGAACAGACACACTGAGCTTCGAGCTGGAGAAAATAGAACGAGTCTGTTGTTAAAACCATGTTACACACAGTCTTGTAAATTTGACATTTACACTCACAAACACACAGACCAAGGTGAAGTCCAGTTGCTTCCCAGTGAAGTCCACAGCTCATGTTCCTCTGCAGTCAGATGCTTCTGGAGCAGTGTAATGGCACCACTGGTCAAAGCAGGACTGATGATGGATGCAGGTAATGCTGGCCCTCCAGTGGTAGACACCATCTGTAAGAGAGGGGGTCACAACAGTAAAGATCACAGAGAGGGGAACACAACAGAAACGCTAATTGAAGCTTTCAAGAGTCTCACCAGTCTGAGAGGCACAAAGATATAATGGAGCAACTCTGGAGCATCAGGTGACATGGATGACTTCAGGCGGTCCTTGGAAAAAAAAAAAGAATTTGGTTGGTTTCACTTATCAAACAAATCTCTTTATGTTTAATTACGTGTAGTCTAATCTCACCAGCAGACTTAAGGAGTATTTGATTTTCTGAAAGATGTCCACAAATTCTCCCTCTGGTGGAGGACAAGCTTTAATGGTCAACAAATCATCTGCACACACAAAAGCACAATACATACAGTGTGGATATAAAACATACGCTTGGTAAAATCACACCGTATAACAGTTGTTTTTAACACATACACTGGTCAGATCTGGAACATGATACAAGCTTCCGTGTGGATGGTAACACTTCAGTTTGTAGAAAACCTTTACAAAAATGAAAATGGAAATGAAAAGGACTACTAGAAGCCAACATGCTCTGACCCTTGTTCGAGCTTGTCTCAGCAAGTGTTCTCCTAAGACAAAGCCTGAGGTAATGACTAATAATAGCACTCTGCCCTTAGTCCATCCCAGCATTAATTTAGGAAACACCCAGATCAGGTTCCCAGGTCAGACAAACGAGAAACACCAACAGTGACTCAGACATTAATTAATAGTGGTGAAGAACCGTCCAGAATAAAAGGCTTTACTGCAGCATGAAAGAGCCTCTCAGCTGTTCACTTTACCAAAGAGAACTGCATTAAAGTCTTCTCAAAGAGGAACCTTTCAGATTTGTTTAAGAAGCCTGATAGAAATATTTGCAACATCTGTCATCCCTCGGAAATGCGCTTGATGCCAGATGCATTGTTCTTTATCTCCCCGGAGTTGCTTTAGAGCTTCAGTCACTTTGTATGTCTTCTGTCTCACACATTCAAGAATTTTCTGCATTACCTGAAAGAGTTTTTTGGCCTCCTGCCCGCTGAGTTGTTCAGTGTGTAAAATATTGCGTAAGTGTTCAGCCTCTGTGAATTGTTCCTTCTTTCACATGTCTGAAGCTGACTGGAAGCCAAAAATGGCCACACTCCTGCCAAGACTCACCTGCTGTCCTCTTTCATCATCTGAGCTGCATTTTAAACTTCAACCTTACCTGAAACATATCTGACTATATGCTGTCACTGGAAGGTACGGTTAGGCTGCCTTGTTTCCATTGTACTCACTTGTTTTGATCAGTGATATTGTAGAGGGGCGACTCTCACCTTCTTGGGGTTCCTTCTTCTTCTTCTTGCTGCTCCTGCTGTTTTTCTTTTTCCTTTGGTTGAGAACACTCTGGGCCTCAGCCACCTGTTGTAAGCGCGACATGAATCGCTCCACATCGTCAAAGCAGTGGTTCAGAATCTCCTGAGGAAGGGTTCAAACGTGAGGCATGTTTTAGCCACTTACGCCAGTGACTTACAGGAATTAACAATAAAATTAATTTCTTAACAGCCCACAATGCAGCCAATTTATTAAAAAAGCCTTTAAATATAATAGGAGAAATTGACAACAACATGTAAGCTAACACATTTATGCAGCTATAAAGTAATGGCAATGGGATGTCATTACTTTTATAATGTTTTTACATACTTGCATTATATTTGCACTTTTGTTTTTCATTTTCGAGAGCACTGCACTACGTCAGTTTACTGTCTCTAAAGTTTGCTAAATGGTGTCCGGGTTTATTGTGCATATCTGTATTGTTTCCTGATTTTGATAAGCGTCTTTGCACAAGTTGCATTTGAATTCAAGTGAATTTAAGTGTTTTTGTACCCACTCACATATGCAAAAAACAACAAAAAAAAGAGTATGAGTACATACCACTTCTCTCTCTGCATTCACTAGAGATTTATGACTTGACTCCCCACTGGCTCCATTCACTGAGCATATTCAAAATGTACAGGAACACCTAGGTTACCATAATGTGGAGAAGATGGAAATGCATCTTATTTTGCCAACACTACATGCTCACAGAGGAGTTTACCTTTGCCAGACTGTGTGTAGGTGTGACGTCCACCAGGAAGCTGCTGTTGTCCTGTAGGGACCATGACTCGGACACCTGAAGCCCTTCTAGGTTTTATCAGTGGAGGTGATGTTGACATCTGTTTTATGTGGATGTAAACAGAGTGTAATGCAATATACACAGAATAGGGAATAATGTTTTGGCAGCTCAGTAACTACTTGAATTGTTGTTCTCATGTGCTTTACAGTCTTAAATGTCCACATGCAGATCACTGTTCTTCTATGAGAGCACAATTGTGTCACATACCACAGGCTGATTGTAAGAATGCTGAGTATTCAGTGTTGTGTACACTGGCGTGTTCACATGCAGGTAAGTGACAGGTACACACTACAGGAAAAACCTCTGCCACCAGCTGGTATGCAGATGATACAATCATCAAAGCATGACAGAGAAACTACACCAGCTCTGTTTTGTTTAAGTCTCTTAATCACAGGTTATACTGTAGCTTGCTATGGTGCCATCTCTTCTCTTCTGTCTGCCTTTGTTCCTTAGCAAGGTGACAAAGCACAGTGCAAACGTTTCTGAGCAGTATCTCATTCAACAAAATTCATGCAATTAATAACAAGCAAATACACATCCTGACGTTTTGAGCACTAGTCTGTGTCTTCAAAACGTCCAAACGCAAGACATCCGTTCTTCATCTGATATGTTTCTGCCTCTCTCAATTTCTAATGTTGTCATTTTTACCCTCCCTCTCTTTCTCTCTCTCTCTCTCTCTCTCTCTCTTTCTTACACACACAAACACACACAATTCTTTAAAACTTGATACATGACTGTACCTTTCAGTGTGACTTGCGTGTTTAAATCCAGGGCACAGACACCAGTCCTCCTGCTGAACTGACTATAGTGAGTTTAGCTGTTTTGTGAGAAGATGTCTTTCCTCCTTGAGATGTGCCTAAACGAGAAAAACAAGTCTGGCTTCCTTTCGCAGTCACACTGTGTTGCTTTATTCCCTCCTAAAACTCTGATACAGAGACTCCCCCCCGCCTCCCTCCTTATCACAGGTATTTCGATCAGCAGCTGCCTGTGGCTTGTGCCCGGAGGATAATGTGAGCTGTCCTACATTCATTTTCACAAATGTAGTGCACTCTTACTGAAGCACGCAACCTTCACTAATTCAGGGAAATAAAGTTTCATTTGAGCCGAGGCGAAACCCAACATAAAAGTTGTGTAATTGTATCATATGATAGATATGAGGTAATACATCTTAAAATTTGTCTTTTACTCTGGTGAAACAGTATTCATGAACTTGCCTGCTAATCAGACACACAAAAAATGACTAAATTAAATGAGCACAATTCTTATCATTTTCCTGTATTTGTTGCTTCCTTTGGTTCTTTTTGCCCAAACGAAACCAGAGTAAATAGTTTAAGGGTGAGTCATTTATTAACCTCTTTTTTATTGGAATCTTTTATTGGTGTGTAGTGGCTGAAAGGATTGATTCCTGAAGAAAGAAAAAATAAAGAAAGAAATCCATAAGTTATGGAAGAATGTGGTAATTCGTTTACATTTTAAACAACAAAGTCTGAGGCTCATTTTAGGATTAATGCTGATGTTTTACAACAAAATTAAAGATAAAAACAATCCTAAGAGAGCAGCATAATGCCCTCAGCTGTTTCTGAACACAGAGGTGACTGTATGCAGGTAGGGATGGCACAAAGTGAACAGAGGACTTTTAAGCTTAGAAATAGTGACACCAGCTGGTCATGTCATCTAACTGCCTCATGTTTGAGTATCTACACGCTATTGCACAACTTGTAGATATTGCATGAGCTCATGATCTAGGATCGTAAATGTATGGATTTAGCTCTGTGCTTTGTGTGATGTGACACCGTGTCCTATTTGTTTCCCTGACTCATTCTTTTGGCAGTGTCACATTTTAGACAGCAGTACTAATATATTAGTGGGGGCGTGGGTATACTTGTATAATATCCTCTGCTTTGTATCAGTTGTCACTTTCAGATCAGGTGATGTGCTGCTTATCTCAGCCTACAGAACAAAGGTTTTTGTTTGTTTTTTCTCCACTGAGTGTGAATTAATGCTAGAAACCCCAAATAATTTCTAATCTCGAGCATGTGTGCAAACATGACATTTTCCACATTTGGGTTGTTCTAAAAGAAAAAAAAAAGATTAACTCTGCTTTCATTATTGAACATGACAATAAACGATGCAGCACATTTTCAGTTGCACGGTTAGTTTAGGATTTACTATCCTGCTGTGAGCTTTGTCTTGTAGAAGGGCACTTATAATGTGCATTCCAGCAGCAGGGATACTACTTCAGCACTAAGATATTCACAGCAGGAAAACTGTGGAAATTTCTGCCCCACCACCTTTAAGTGTCCCTTTTAGAAAAAATCTGGCCTTTTTAAATGTTAATTAGAGTTGAACTTAAGAAACACGTTCAGTCACTTGAACTGCTACAACTCTGATTCATCGCAATTCTGATCACACTGGTGGAACCGCAAGTTTTAAGTCTCAAGAGCAGTGGGTTATTATATGGCAGAGTTGATGGAAGTTGTCGTTGTGACACATTTTCTCCAATAGAGGGAGTGTCGCTTCCTTTAAACTAAATCATGATACTATTTTGTAAGAGTGGCCGCAGCGGCTTTTTAATCCCAGGCATCCGTGTCATTTTTATTTAATATTAGCATTCATTTCTATGCAAAGCCCAACATTTCGTCTCTGTGTTAGAGCATGTTATTTTTTTTCTTAGAAAGCGTCTACACTTTTTTAATGACTTAACTTCAAAAATCTCCGTTACAAGACTCATGCACTTTATTAAAATTTAGTAACTGAGTTGTGCCCACGGGGCTTGCAGTGCGTTTGTGTGCGCAAATTCAAGCACAGGTGGCGCAGTCTTCTGCGCTTTCTGGTTGAGTTTTAATTAATCTACTAATAGCTTTTATTTCTGCGTGTGACAGTAGCCTGTAATTAAGTCTACAGCTGTTCAGTATGTTCACATTCAAGCTGTGCAGGTTCCACACAGTAATCCAGCAACAGTGTGTATTCTTGTGTTGCCGAGCCCCGCTTCCCATTTTGGGGAAGGGCAGCTCAGCCCCTTCAGTCTTGCCATTGGCTCAGCTCCCCTCCTTCGTTTCTTCTTAACTTTATGACCACGGTTTGTTCCAACTCACGAAACGTGGTCACAAGTTGTCAAACCTGGTCAAGGCCTTTGTCCCTTTATCAGTTGTATCTGCTACCTTGATTGTTATCAAAATTTTTTTTTTAAGAAGAAAGCTTTTAAAAAGCAGCCCCGTGGGAAGAAGAGCAGAGAAACCAACACCGGGACTACTGGAAACTCTACTCCTCAGTGGGACCCTGCTGTCAGCATGGTATGTCCACAGCACATCGTTGTTTGACTTCTGTAATGCTGCAGCTTTGTCAGCTCCCCCCTGCATATCTTATTCATGCTTTTCTGTTTTCAGTGAAAAACACCACTTGTTGTTCTTACTGTTTGTGTCATGTACCGGTGGCTGACTCCTTTGTCAGTTATGTAATCAGTCATGTGCGCTTTAAACCTTTAGGCTGCCTCGCTGTGGCTAAGCTCGCCTATGGATTTTTACACCAGAATGCCTTCACTGTTTATACGTTGAGCAATAGCTCCGCATCCAAACTCAGCAACTTTCAGGACACTGCTCAGTGATATAAAGTATGGATTGCTGCATGAACCAAGCTGCAGCCAAATATACATTTAAATACTTTTTAAAAAAATCTTTGTTCATCTTCTTTTTGTTTCGTTTTTGGGTTTTATGCGTCTTGTGGGGGTTTTTTTTGTTTTGTTTTGTTTGTTTGTTTGTTTTTTCCCTTTAAATGTTGGGCACTGGTAAAATGATAAAAATGATCAAATCTGCCACAGTTGTTACACATTTATCTGATATGTGGATGCAAACGCCCTCTGAGATGAAAGGCTGCTCTCCAGCATCATAATAACAATTCAGTTTTAAATAGGATATTTACGATGGCGTAAAGAGCAAATTAAGCCCTATGTTACTCAAATGAAATTTTAAAGTCTAATGAATAAATCTTTTTGTTTTGTAAAACCAGCTGCGTTCAGGCAAAGTTTCTGTGGTTAAATTATACCGTGGGTATGACTGACAGCTACTTAGGCTGCGCAATGCCACAGTGCTGAAGTCTATATGTACAGTGTAGTGTTAGATTATGTAATGACTGAATAATGTGCTTAACAGTGTATGCTTTTATAAGTGGTTGCATAAATGTTTATGCACATCCATTTTTTTAATGACGCTTTACAAAAGACCAGTATCATCACTGCTACAGGCCAAGTGCCGGCCCCCCTTATTTCTCTCAAGGCTGTTTTGTTGTTTGATCATCATTTTTCAGCAGCTGGCATGAAATACAAGTAACCATACGTTGCCAGCTAGCTGTTGGCCTGATTAGAATGAGTATTTATTTTACTCCTAAGAACTGAAGAGACTTTTACAGGGGAAAAAATTACTCCCACTCTTCTTCAGATGTGATATTGAAATGTAAAACTGAAAAGGAGTTTTATTCGAGCTGTTTGCAGGGGGCTGGGGAGTCTGTAAACTGAGAAGCACATGTTGACCTCATGTCCTTTGAGACATGAGGCTGCATAATGTGTAATGACTTTGCTGCAGATCCAGTGTTATGACATTAAACTCAGAACTAAAGCATATGCTCCAAATGTAAATGCGTGCAGTAATATGTGTATGTGTGTGTCTGTATAAACTTTATGTATAGGATTTAGTGTGTTGCACTCATGTGTTTACTCATGGGGTAATTTTGTACCTTAAGGATGACTGAACCACTGCTGCATGATTTTTGTGCAGAGTAGAAACATAAAAGTGTGGTTGTTTGTTTTCCCAACTGGTCCCTGGGATAGATACTCACTGACCAGTGGATAAAAATTTATACCACTGCTTGTGTGTGTGTGTGTGTGTGTGTTTCTCGTGGGAGGAGGACAATTAGGGTTAACCAAGTATAGCAAAAGAGATGGAAAGGGAAAAAAACTGCATAATGGCTTTCAAAGTGGGAAAATTTGTTCAAAATTTAAAAGATATCAGCCAAAAGTGGAAAAAAAAGTTGAATACAAAGGCCTCTCATTTTAAAACATATGACAAATGTGTGTATATTGCTGATCTTTTTGAGTAAACTACAAAACCAAATACAGAATTGTGTTCTTGTGGTTTTGCAATGGCAGATACATTAAAACATTCAGGAATTTAACAATATCAGCTTGTATATACAGGCCCATGTCAATGTCAAATGTATAATTTTTGAAGATAGAGAGATTTAGTATTGTGTAAAAGTCTTGAGCCACCTCTCATTTCTTTCTGTTTTGCTAGGGAAAAATCTTTGTAGTGATTTAATGAAACATGCAAACATACATGGAATACAGGAGGCAAAAAAAGGCAAAAAAAAGCTTGCACAAGTCTAAGAAGCCTGAAAGTCAATATTTGGTGTGACCACCTTTATTCTATCACAACCTGAACTCTCCGAGGCAGCTTTCTTCTCATTTCTTTAAGTAGTCTTCAGGAATAGTTCTCCAGACTTCTTGAGAGACATTCAAAGCTCTTCTTTGCATATTGGCTGCCTTTTGGTCTGTTCTCAGTCAAGATGATTTTCAATGATGTTGACGTCTGGGATCTGGGGAGGCCAATCCAGTTTATCTATCAAGTGAATCCTAATATTGTATTCAATAAAATTACATGACTAACCAAATAATCTACTAATCATTTTAGCTCTTTAGAAAAGTGTGTTTGTTATAAGGTAAGTGGTCAAATAAACTCATTTCAATATTGTCCAACTGAACTCTTTTTATAGTCTTTAAAACTTAATGAAGCTGTTGACTTTTTAGCTATTTGATCAGTATATCCTGATAGCTGAAGCCTAATAACTTTTTTCCTGTCTTGTTACCGACTGCGCCCACTTTGTGGTTTACCCATACACCTCAGCACCACCCACAGTATGAACCAATGCAAGCCTAACACCTCCCAGTGGATTTCTCCCTCCCACTCCCACTCCCAACCACACATCACTGTATGCCTGCTGTCCACCCAGCTTTTCCCTCCTTTCTATTTCTGCATGCATATTTTTGTCACAGTCTCACATTCTACGCATGTGGGCATAGATATTTCTGAAATCACCTGCCCTATCCAGGCATGTGTCTTGAACAGCCATGAACTCTTTCTGTGTCGTACATCTTGTAATTTTCCATTCTAACCAGCTGATACCAGCAGGGGCATGCGCAAATTATCTAGATAGGTCATGCTCTGAAGCCAGCTTGGCTTGTGTTAAGCCATTTTGAATCCAGCCCACTCATCTGAGCTGACTTGGAGTGTTCAGTGTTGAGGTGATTTAGCTGGTGATTTGCTGCATGCTTTTCTTTTCTTTTTTTCTAAAAGGCACACCATGACCCTGGGGTTTATTCATATCTGCTCATTAAATGAAGGAAAATTCGAGTGATCCAATTAATCTGGATAATTTCATAATAACAAACCACAGTAAGTAACACAAACCCTTTACCTATGCATTCAATGTGGATTTAAACTTGCCATAGTGTCAGCCCTATTAATGAACACATGTGCTTACTGATCCATCACAGTTAGTCTTCACCCCAGTGCTAAATATGCCAGCTGAATGACTTTCATGTAAAAGAGCATCAGTAAGAAATTTAGTGTTTGCATTAGTATTTTTTATTATACGTCTAATATAGTAATAGGAGAATTAAGAGTAAAGGTAAACATACATTATCTAACTGTTGTTGTTTTCAGTGACAGGTAAGGAGTGGTGGTCTGAGCTTAGACTACACATGGCCATATAACTGCAACCCCCCCACACACCCCCACACACCCTTTGTGGTGCCTGATAAATCCAGTGGTTTTCTAGCCTAATTAACATTTTTTCTTATATAATTTTGTACCGAGTAGTTTGCCTCCACACATATTTTCTTGTGCAGAAAGTTGCTCAGCATAACCTCTTTGATTTTGTGTAGACTGTGATATGTCCGCCTGAAGCTTCTACTGATAATCGGTTTAGTTTATCATATTATTTCTTCTGTTTATGACAAGACGGAGAAGCCTCCGCTAGACTGCAGCGAGGGCAGAACCTGGATGGAAGAAAGCCAGTCTCAAACTCAGCTTACAGCTGTGGAGGGTCCTGATGGAGTTGAGACAGATGACGGGGACCGTCCAGCATGGGACTCTAAGATCCAATATGTGTTGGCCCAGGTCGGGTTCAGTGTGGGGTTAGGGAATGTGTGGAGGTTTCCATACCTTTGCCATCAAAATGGAGGAGGTGAGTGTTAAAAGAAGATTAACTCAATGGTTTAACCTGATTAACTTAATGGCTGTTTTGGTGCCAAAGCAACACAATACATAAACGCACCACAATTGCTTGAATAAAAGGGAATTTAATATAAACAAGTTGCATGACCTCCAAAAACTAGGGCACTTTCTACTACAGCTTGGTAATATTGAGACAATACTGGGTAATAATAGGGAAATAGCATGTTATTACCACTTAATTACCAATGTAACAGCCAGGGATAGCCAAGTAATTATCTCCTATTTACTGTGGTTATTGTTGAGTAGTATTACATTGAATTTATGTAAGTGAGTGATAAAAAGCCAGAAACTGGGGGTAATAATTAGCATACTCTTACCATATTATAATGTTGGAATGAATTCTACCTTATTTTCCCAGCATTGTTCTTTATTTGAAGGTAACAGTGTAAATATTATGTTTAATGTTGTGGCTTATTACCTGGATACATGTGTGGTAGTTTTTGTGTAATAATTAGGAATCAGGGCTGCAAAATTCAAAACTGCCTATTTCTATCCATAATAATACCCTATTAAAACAAATTTCAAGAAGCATGATGATTACCTGGAAATATATGTTGTATTTTATGTGTGATAGCCTGGAACCAGGGTTTCATCACACTGTTTTTCCTACAATAACAGGAAAGTCATTGTGATTGAAGCTGACTATGAAGAACAGACTTCCAAACTAGATTTTGCATTCCTTTATGTATATAACAAGGCACTTTTACAACATATACTTCCAGCCTATTTGAGACTGAGAGACTCCAAGTATGTCTTGGAAAAAAGTTGTTAGCACAGAAATTCACTTACTTTTTCCAGCCTCAATTGTGAAATATGAGTCTATGTTCAATAAAGACAAGAAATGCAGAGCTGTTTTTTGTCACGTGCTTAGTTAGATTGTGTTTTCCTGTAACTGTGACTTAGAGAAAGATCAGACCATCTTTTGTGAGTAATAAATTTGTAAATGGAAACTTTTTTCCTGGAACTATCTTTAACTTTAGCTTTGCTGTTAAAGCATACCTCTTCCTCCTCTCCTTCCAGGAGCCTTCATGCTGCTGTATGTTTTTCTTTTGCTGGTTGTGGGGGTTCCACTGTTTTTTATGGAGTTGGCGGCTGGCCAGAGCATTCGACAGGGCAGCATTGGTGTATGGAAGCACATCTCCCCAAAGCTGGGAGGGATCGGTTACTCCAGCTGCATGGTGAGCATATTAATTATTTGTATTTTGTAATTTTTTTTTCTGCATTTGAAACCAGCACATTCACGTATCTATCTATGTTAAATTGCATTTTGGTGATTTGTTAATTGGGGCGGAAAAATAGCAAGATAAGAAAGCAAGAAAGCCTGTTCTCCACCTTTATACGACCCCTTAACTATAAAAAGTTGGTGTTTATACACACCATCACAATGATTGCTCATAGCTTATTATGAGGCTTCTGTGGTTTATCAGCTTTCTTTCTTTTTCAAGTTTATGTTTCAAAGGTAGCGCCACGGTCAGTATTTTTAATAGACTTTTCACCTCCACTTATCTGACTCCCAGTTCTGCAACATGTGCCACTCTCTTTATCACCTTTCTGTAAATGCCTTATTTTCTATATCCAGCTATGCTGCATGTGTGTATATATACTCACACACTCACATGCTGTAACATGAGACCGGTAGTGTGCCGTACGTCTGTGCTGCCACTTTATTGTGTAACAAGATGTGGAAGACACAGAGTGCCCAAGAACTTTTTGTATGTATACACCACACAGAAATGTACAACTCGATAGTCTGTGCCAATTATAAAATGTGTCTGTCTTAGTCATGGTCAACATCACAAACCTTACGGCTGCATTCCCTGGATTAATCATAACATGTAGAGCACACATGCAGAGAAGCACAGCATTACACTAGCCTGGCTTAAGTCGTTTTAAGCCTCCTAAAACAGTTTTTCAAACAATCTGTAGCACAACATATTTAATCTAATATCTGAAGTTTTAATATTGATCATTTATTGACTGAAGCAGTAATAAACCCATTCTTCTTCCCCAGGTCTGTTTTTATATGGCTTTGTACTACAATGTTATCATTGCGTGGAGCCTGTTCTACATGGGTAACTCTTTTCGGTATCCTCTGCCATGGGAGCAGTGTCCAACTGATGTAACCAGTAACGGCACAGGTGATCACATAACTGACAAGTGAAATGAGATTAAGTCCAAAAACCTGTAAGTCTATAGTTTGTTTTTTTTTCTCAATCAGCAGTGAAAGAATGTGCAGGCAGCTCCCCAACATCTTATTTCTGGTTTCGGAAAGCTCTTAACATCACAAGTTCCATTGAAGAATCTGGAGGGTTTAACTCCATTATGACGGGCTGTTTATTGGCCTCCTGGGTAATTGTTTCCTTGGCAATGATAAAGGGCATCAAGTCTTCTGCAAAGGTATGTGAAGGCCAGCCCCAACTTTAGCACACATACACACAGGTTTATACTATTTTACAGGATTAAGGCACATCTTGGGAACTCACTCTTAACCCTCAGCCAGTATCTCCATTCAGACACTCGCATTAGTGCACTTCCATATATTACACTATGTTCATTGTGTTTACGCGACTGAAAATTAATCAAAATTAATTGATGGAAATGTTGTATAAGTTGCTACATTTTCAGATATTTGAAACTTGTTGAGCATCTGACAATACTAAAAATGACGTGTTAATACATTTTAACACCAAGAAACACACATGCAGCATCAATGCTTGGAACAAAGATGCTGCTGTTAACTTCACCACCTGCGCTGACAACATATCTTGCAAAACTGTCTGAAATTTTTTTAGTAGGTTCTTCCGACTAAAAAAAATTACTGTGGCTCAGGTGGTAGAGCAGGTTGTGTACCAATTGGAAGGTTGGTGGATCAGTCCTCAGCTTCTCCAGTCTACAGGTCAGGGTATCCTTGATAAACTGCTGAACTCCGAGTTGTTCCTGATGCATCAGTTTGTGAATGTTAGCAAAAATCTGAGGCAAAGATAAAAGGGGGAGCGATTTGAGTGCTCAACTTGAGTACCTGTCCATTTACAATGATAAATGGCCATAATGGCAACCAGAGTTTTACATTTGGCTGTTCAGCAAAATAGTGCTCCTACCCAGCAAAGAGTTTGATGCTGAATAACTGTCTTTTATCAACGTCCAC
>VUQJ01016882.1:2716-13902 GCA_015108635.1 Andinoacara biseriatus | reverse complement strand
TTTGGGGGGGGGGGGGGGGGGGGGGTGGGGTTTTTTTTTTTTTTTTTTTTCCCTAAAAAAATTTTTAAAAAAAACTTTTTTATAAAAAAAAAAAAAAAAAAAAAAATAATTTTTTTTTTTTTTTTTTGGGGGGGGTGGGTGTTTTTTTGTTTTTTTTTTTTTTTTTTTTTTTTAAAGAAGGAAATATTACACCACATTTATTTGACAGGTTTCGTTACTGCTTACTTTGCAGATTTAGATTTTTCAAACATGTATAAAAAAGTTCAGCAAATCTGCCCATAAAAATCTGAACCTGCAGGCAAAAGTGCAAGTAAACGGGATTTCTGCAGAGTCGTCTATAATAGTGGAGGTGAAGACGACGTCTCTGGAAATGAAATAAATAGATAAATTTGTCGATGCAGTGTTAAACTGGACCAAAAGACAGAAGTAAATTTCTGGAGCTGCTTCAGCTCTGGTTGAAGCAAACACCCCAAACTACAGTAGCACCAAACCTTT
Organism: Andinoacara biseriatus; assembly: GCA_015108635.1. Taxonomy (NCBI): domain Eukaryota; kingdom Metazoa; phylum Chordata; class Actinopteri; order Cichliformes; family Cichlidae; genus Andinoacara; species Andinoacara biseriatus. Next base: position 13,407 of record VUQJ01016882.1, on the reverse strand, counting down.
AGGGGGGCTCAGCCCCCAAATCATAGTGTCCTGCACACAGCGCCTTGAAATTCATATTAAAGGAATACGCTGCCTGAAAATGCAGTCAGCTCTTTGCAACCTCATTCGTTGGATGACCTGTTGTAGCGTCTAAGAATCATTCAGAGTGAATAATCACAGATTTCAGTATAAGAGTGAAGCCTTTGGCTATCACACCTGACATTAGATGTAACCTCCTTGTGACTTGCTCTCACCTGGATGTATGAATGTTGCTCTCACCCAGAACAAGAAACTATTATTCTCTCAAAAAGCTAAAATTAGCTATTAATATCTAGCAATCGCTTTCAGATAAAGTATGTTTTAAATCTGCAATACTGAATTGTGTCATGGAATTACCGCTTCATCGTCTTTCTGCTGCAGCAACACAAGTTTTATTTATTAATGGCATGACATCAGTTTTCATTCTAACCTGTACTCTACCATCTCCAGTAGACATGCTAAGAAAATTTGAAATTATACGAGAATATCAGAAAATAATACTAAAATTTATTATTATTATTATTGCTACTGTTAATAGAGATATTGTTAGGGTTGCTGTGATGAAGTTTAGGGGTGCTTGTGCACCCCCCCCCCCCAAAATGGGCTAAACTCACCAGTTCACTAAACTAGCACACCCATAAACTGGGCCTCACTGTCTGTGCACTGTGAGAAATGACAACCAGCAGTCGACAGTAAAAAGAAAAGAAAAGGCTCTGACTCTCCTGCACTCATATTGATCCTTTTTTGTTTGTTTTCAGTTCATTGCGGGTCTGGCATCATTATCACAGCAATGCTGATCTGGTCCAGATCAGTTTGAAGGGTCAGACAGTATTATGAGTTAAAATATCAGTGCAGCTTTATTGTGCAAAATAGACAGTGGCGCAAATCTCCGGCTATTTTTAGGTAGGTACAGTAAATCACTCCTGGCTAGAGTTTAGTTCACACCATGTATATGTGTACATATGGACCAGTAATTCTGTAATTATCAATTTCACTGTACAGTGTTATAGGTGCAGGGTAGGTTAATTGTAGCTTAGAGCACATTGTGTAGTGAGGCGTGCACTGTGGGATTGTTATTTGTGTTAGTCACAGCCTCTAATCTTTTAGCAGTACCTCCTCCTGTTAGAGAATCCTCTTTGGCATCTGTGTGGAAACAGGTTTAACGCTGGACTTAGTATCAGACGGAGTAAGAGCAGCAGAGGAAACTGAAGAGAGGTTTGAAATGTGAATGCCTGTGAGGAACAAGTGAAGAATACAAGTGAAAAAGAGATTTTGAGAATGAGTAACGAGCCTGAGGGTCAGATGTTTATTGTGAGTCTGACTTGAGATGCTGAAAGACATTAAATGTGCATATTTGTGCCTGAATCTGCGCTCACTGCGAAACGTGTGCATGCATTCACCTCATTGCCTTATAAATTAACTTTTTCCGTTCACTTCCCCAGAGAGGAGACCTGACACATGATCAATCACAGGCAACAGCACAAAGACATTTGCATGTACGGTGCTTAAATTAATTAAGTTTCTGCCACAGCTCCCCTAAATTACCTGTATTGGTAATTAACAAAAGCATTTATATGTTTCTGTAGGGTTAATCCATCAGCATGTGCAAGCTCTTTAATCAAAAATGATATTTCTGGTGATATTCTTGTTTTTATCCGTGATTTTTCAAATTTGCTGTTTTTTAGAATAGTAAAGCACATAATTCCCTTTTTGACTGAGATGCCAAATACAGAAGAATTTATCATCCATCCGTCTTTGGGATCATTTTTCAAAATATTTTTGTTTTAAAAGATATAGTAAGTAAATTTTGTACTACTGCCAATCCTAACTCTAACCCTTCCTACACACCACATCTGTGGTTTTAACGCACAATCTTTAATAGCTGTGAAGCTATGCATAGTATTTAAACAATGTGACACTTGCACAGCTCGTCTCTCTGCAGAAAAGAAGGAGATGAAAATGAAACAGCAAACCACAGAAGCTCCGTGACTCCGTGGTTACGACATAAAACTTTGGACAGAAGGAGAAAGAAGAGATCAGAGGAAGAATAATAAGATTCAAACTCCACCTTTAAGCTGTTGTCAAGGGAAATGTGCGTTTGCAGAACAGGAGGAGGATAAGCTCTCTGCCTTGATCTTTACTCTTTGGGAATATCACAAACGCCTTCTAATATCCTTGACTCAGAGTACAAGGGAACGCAACTGACTCATTGATCATGCCAGAAGGTTTTCAGACAGCGTGAGCAGGCCGGGGGTAAAATAGAGACTCGCACCATTCTGTGTTTTTGCTTCTGCGTTAATTTAAGTTGGTGCGCTCTTTGGAAATCTGGACAGGGAGATAATAGGCTGAAGTCAAGAACACATTTGTCCTGCCAACAAGCTTGTGCATGTGCGTCAACATGAATAGTTTCTTCTCTGCGGAATTTTATTGTCTTAAAGCAATTAAAGGTTCATAATTAGCTAAGTCTTTGTAATTAAATGTATAATTACAATATTGAAAGGGATCTTTGGAAAAACAATAAGCCGGGTATCAGCAATGCTCAATTTTATGTTCTTCCAAGTGGCCAATAGGTCATTAAAAAGTTGCAGACTGCCGTTAACACACCAGAGTGGAAGTATCCACATAGTATTTCCCACAGTTTTCTTCTGCTGTTCTCGTCTTTCGTGTGATTAGGGGGGTGCACGCGCTCCACTTAAAGTAGGTCAGGCAACACCTGTGCCACACTCATACACCGTGCAACTCACATGACAGATAGGGTGGAGGGAATAGACCGGTTCTGAAAAAGATAAAATGGGGAGTTCATTTGACCCTCTCTTTGCTTTAGAAGTGGTGATAAATGCATGTTTCATGGGCCAAAAACAAAAAAGTATTATTAGATCTCAAAAATATTTGTTTTTGACTCGTCACATTAGATGATTGTTTTCACGGTCCTTTGAATGTAATATGGCAAAACTTCAAGGGGACATGATTTTCTCAAAATAGCTTGGGTCAACCTACGCTACCACGAAGACCTGCTTGCTGGAGATTGGCTCGAACTGTTCTCTTTTGACAGGTTCTCCCATCATTGCACTGGACTGGCTGGATGGTCATGTTTCTAACGAGTCCAGGTAGATTTTAATATCTTCCATTTTACATTTATTGAATCCAGTGACCTACAAATGACCCCCAGCAGGTCACTGGTGTGAATTTCATTGACCAAACAATCAGCAACAGACTTCATGAGGATGGCCTGAGGGCCTGACAGTGGGCCCTGGACACACACTGTGGAGCCTGACTCTTTGCCATAGAATCCCAGAATTGGCAGGTCCACCACTGACACCTGGTCATTTTGATGACGCAGGTTCACCCTGAGCACATGTGACAGACATGAAAGGGTGCAGAGAAGCCATGGAAAACGTTATGCTGCCTGTGACATCGAGCGGCATGACCGGTTTGGTGCTGGGTCAGCGATGGTCCGGGGAGGCATGTCCATGGTGGGACACACAGACCTCTCCAGGCTAGGCAACAGCACCCTGACTGACATTATCAGTATGAAATCCTTGGACCCACAGTCAGACCCTTCACTGGTGCAGCAGCTCCTGGCTTCCTCCTGATGCATGACAACGTCCAGCCACATGTGGCGAGAGTGTGCAATATCTTGGAGGATGAAGGAATTGATACCACTGACTGGTCCCCACACTCGCCTGACCTAAAGCTGATAGAACTCCTCTGGGACGTTATGTTTTGGCCCATCTGATACCACCAGGTTGCACCTCAGACTGTCCAGGAACTCATTGGTCCAGATCTGGAAAGAGATCCCCCAGTATACCATCCATCCTCTCATTAGGAGCGCGCCACGATGTTGTCAGGTATGCATACAAGCATTGAGGGGGCCATACAAACTACTGAGCACAATTTTTAGTTGCTGCAATGAAATTTCAGCAATGTGGACGAGCCTGCTGCATCATTTTTTCACTTTGATTTTTGCCGTGTCTTTGAATTCAGCCCTCTGTTGATAATTTTCATTTCCATCAAACAATGTGGCAACATTCCTAACAGCCAGTCAGCCAGTGCATATCAGTACAGATATCCAGCATGAGTTTTTTCACATCCCATCAGTTTGTAGGCGTAAGGTATTTAGTGTAGGGACGCATTAAGTGAAGGCTCAATAATCACAGACTGTATAAGACAAGTATAGGAGGTGGCTTATTAGAGGCATGGGAGAAAAAATGAAAATCAAACAAACAGCCATATAAATCACATAGAATAGGTTGCATTTATGATTTTGGGCACCAAGTATAGACACTGTAAACTGAAAATGAGTTCAGAGTTTTGAACGTTTGCAAATTAACTGTTGAGAAGACAGCAAAAAGTTCAGCTACCATCTGTTAGCTGCTCACACAGTGTGCCTGGCTGCAAAAGACAAGAATCGGCTACGTGCTGCACAGCACACGACAAGATATATATAAAAAAAAAACAGCTGTATTTGTCTTCCATTAAATTGTGGTTTAAAGTTGGAGATACACAAATGTACATGCTAGAAGCATGCTTACATACAGTAGAGAGATAATATCATACACAATATAAAGCAAAGCTTATGGCTGAAGCTGCTCGCGCCACAACCAAAGGAAGGAAGGACATGAAGGCTTTTGAGAACAAACATATAAACCTGACAGCGACGCTGACAAGAAAAACTGCACACTGCTGTAAACAGATGGGAACCCTGGATGCAGAGCTTCCAGGCTCTCTCTCTCTCTCTCTCTCTCCTCTCAGGCGCTGGCAAAGGTTCAGCAGTTTTGTTAAGCAGAGAGGGAAAGTATGGAAGCTGTCAGTGGCCATATGATGCTGCCTCTGCAGTTTACACACAGAGACAGACCTTGAGATTGATGGCAAGGACACAGTGACATAAACGAGTTCTTGCATAGAAAGAAGAAAGGGTTTATAAACGCAACACGAGATCCTGATCCATCCTGCAACCAGCTGTACACATGACACCACAGCACAACCCCCAGAGGTCCATGGCCTGACGGGTCGGAGAATCTTTGGCAGCATGAAGTGATTTACACATTATTAGACATGCAAATTAACAGTACAGTGAATAAGAGTGAGACTTGGTTATTCATGCCATGTTTCTCTGCTTCACCTGTTTTCTTTCTCAGGTATTGTGTACGGGAAAGGTCAGTACTGTCTCCACCACTTTGCTGACCTAGATTTAAAAGGCCCTTTATGTGTTCATATGATGATGTGCACATTTGCCTGTGTGTGTGTGTGTGTGTGTGTGGGTGGGTGGCCTGTCTCTGTTTAATCCCTCTGGTAGAATTTAGTTTGAAGCATAAGTCAGAGAACAGTCAGAGACGGTTTGGAATATGCCTGACCTACATCGGCTGCTTACAGTGTGTTTAAGACGACACATGAAGTCACACTTACTGTATCAAGAGCATGTTTGTGTGTGTTTGTGTGTGTGCGTGTGTCGGCAGTCTGCTTAAGCAGACATAGACACACTGAGGCTCAACAGTTTTGTGATGATGGTGTTCTCACAGAAATGCTGCTGTCATATTACGGCAAAGATTAGATTCTCCTTAAGCTTCTCTCACCGGGCAGCCTCGCTTCAGGTGGTTAACTGGAGAGGCATAATCGCCACACACGTACACACAAACAGCCACGTACGCAGACGTGCACACTGACAAAGAAACAAAGGAAGGCAGTGAAACACACTGACTTGACATGCTTGACGTGTCTTGTAAAGGCACAAAAATGGGGGAGGCATATTTTACACAAGTATGCCTACACAAGGAGAAACACATGCATTTGCACACACACACACCTCCCTCAGTGCTATTTGCAGCAGTGTGGCAGCAGTAATTAAAGGTGTGACAGCCAGACAGGTAGAGGTGATGATAATGGGCTGCAGCTATTTCTGTTCTCCACCCTCCTGCTCCTGAGCTCTTTGTCTTCCTCCTCTGTCTCTCACTTCCTCATATATATTTTTTTTTTCACTGCCAAACACTCACCTCTGGCCCAGGTGGGACTGAAATGTTCCAGTGCACACACTTAAAAGCACATACACTCCAACATATGCGTGTCTGTGTCCTCAAGCACACTCCCATTTCTTGGCTCACCCCCTCCTGGAGTCTCTCACACCATTTCAAAGCTATACTTTGTTTGTGCCCTTTGTGTGTTTTGCAGTTGTCTCTACAGGTATAAATAGGTATTGCTACTATTTCCTGCAGCGTCAGTGAATTATCCAGTCATTTCCACAGGCACACAGTGAGATACACAGTGTTAAAAAATACTTTATTACATGAGAGTCTATTGAGGTGATGTCATAGCCTTTAATCCTGGCCACACATGCGCTGCTGTTGGCAAATAAATACATAGATACTTTGCATGGTTGTAAAAATGCAGCACGCCGTGCAGAGAAAATGCATTAAAAATGTATTTATCTGTCAGCTATGTTTCACCAGACTCTTCAGAATGAGATCCACCAAATTTAAGCACAAGTTTAAAGCCTGAGTGGCTGTAAAGTGAAAATGCAATTGAATCATTGTTATAGTGAAAAGCTACACAAGTTATGCATGTTCTTATATCAGCTGTTACACGTGGCCAGTTGATTTTGCCCTCACTGCTGGGCAGGAGTAAACATTTGCATATTATTGCCTTGCGTAGTTGATGTGGTGAATGTGTTTGCACGTGTAGCAGACAGCCTTCTGAGCACTGAACATCCATAAACCTTCAAAAAAGATGCCTAAAGTGTGTGAAAAAGTAAAAGGTAAAAAGTTGTGTTTTCAACAACTTTTCGCTGGGTGAGAGAACGACGTGAGCAGCCAGGCGTCTGTCCACCGAACTAAATGCTCACTTAACTGTCGTGGTCCCCTGAGGCACCTGGATCAGGCTCTTTAGCTGCTAAATGTTCCACTGAGTTTCCCAGCTGGTCTCTGAATGTGTCTGACTGTTTGGTGCTGGACAGGTATGAATGTTTTTTAAGGGGACTTTTACTGAATTCTGCTGACATGAGAGAGAGCAGCGAGAATGGATCCGTAAAATTGTGAGCCATAAAACCTCAACAGAAAGGTAAACTTTTTGGCCAATAGCTAGATGTGGCATTTTAGTAAATAAGCTAATTTATTAAACCAGGCCTAAACATAAGGGTCACTCACTATGAATATAATTTAGCTGCAGCTTCTCCTGTCTCATAATTGTATCCGTGTAGATCTTTTCAGGTGAGATGCAACGTGAGTCAGTGGGCAGAAACTAAGCACCAGTAAATTGAATCAGTCATTTGTGCATTTGCCCTTGAATGTGGCATTCATCCGATGGCAAACGCACAGCTCACTGCCAGACCTCATTTTATAAACCTTAACCTTAGTTCAAACAATCATGCAGCAAATACAAGAGTACGTGTGTGTGTAGTCATGTGAAAAAAGACAGTTTTCAAAAGAACTCTGTGCTGTCCACCCTTACTGCTTCCATAGGAATTAAGAGGGTAAGTGGCAGCTAATCGAATGCACTCGATTAACAGATCATCAGCAAGTGTGAGCGTCTCTATAAAAGCAGAAGTTTCTGAATTCTCCAGACCAAACTGGCACGATTCCACAATCTTCCCAGGAGTGGATATCCCAGCAAATTCACTCCAAGGTCAGACCATGTAATGCTCAGAGAAACTGCAAGCAAACACACACACACACACACACCTACAAACCTCAGTGAACTGAAGCAATACTGTAAAGAAGAGTGGGCCAAAACTCCTCTACAATGATGTGACAAACTGATAATGTCATAAAGAAAATAATTAGGTCAAGTTATTGCTGCTTAAGGTGGTTCTTCACACACCTGAATCAAGGGGTGTACTTAGTTTTTAAAACAGGAAAACCTTCATACTCAATTCCAGTCCAAATAAATAATTTAATGGGTGCTGAACCATGTAAATGAATGAGAACTTCAGCACTCACAAGTGCAGGTATAAAGTATTTAATATTACAAGTCAGTGGGAAAAAACGGACGTGTTTCAGCAGAAGGCTTTCCTCAGTGTTACTGTGACACATGTGGGCGCAGCCATCCATAAAACACCACCAGGACCTACCTGTCAGGCACAGGTGGCAACAACTCACACTTTGTCAACATGCAACACTGACACTGCGCGCCAACCGCATACATAGATCACTGAAATGTGTCCAAAGCCCCACACGTGACACACATTCACAGGTGAAAACAAATCAAACACTTGAAGAAACCACCATGTAATAGTAAAAAAAAATCCATTAATCACCAAATCATTACACTGAAGCACATCAATAACTTAGATGCATGTATGTTAATCACAAAAAAAAGATTGCAGTTACTTAGTTTTTCACGTCTGCACTGAGTCGTGTGAAAACTTTATTTGTCGCAGCTTGTCTGTATGTTTATTTGTCCGTCTTCTCTGTTTTTGTTTGCTCATATTCCAAACAGTCACAGGACACGTCTGCCTCTCCCACAGCTTCTCCCGGTGATTTTTTCCCTGCTTAAAAGGAGTTCTCCTACCCTGCTGTTACTGTCCCAAACCAAAGATCTCACTTCAGGGGACAGTTGAGGTTCTGTCTCTAAGGGTGTACTCACACTGGGCATGGTTGCCTTGTTCTGTGCCCAACCATGAATGTTCTACCTCCCTACTTCCCCACTGGCCTGCAATCACAGTGCACTGAGTACACTTCAGATTGTCTCAGCATCTTAACTCCTCTCTCTTGTGCTCACACCCTCTCTCTTTCATGCACACACACACTCTTGAAAAGCACTCTAATTTTATGCATTTTGTGGCTTAATTGGAGCCATTTTCAAAGCAGTTACACGCTGTCCTCTCACATAGATCTGCTAACTGCTTAACACTGTGATTTTTATAGAAGCAGCAGTCAGAGAAGGCTACATGCTGCCCAAACAGGGCATGCTGTGCAGCAATCACATTAGTCTGAACCTGAACTTTAGGGGTCTAAAGGCATGATATGGATCACATAGTGTGAGTACACCCTGAAGTTGTATGGTCTTAACAACATAAAGCCCTTAAGACGTGTACATGTGTGCAGGTGTGTCTGTATGTGTGTCCATGTACTTGCAGGCATGTCTTACCCATTCACATGTGTATCTGACAGCCTCTGTCAGCATTTTTATCTGCACATGCAGCTGGAGCTGAAATCTGCCACTTTAGTATGAGTGGGGCTCTCTAAATGTCACTGTGGGCATGTCATCGCAGCAGGTTTCCAGAGCCGTCCAGATTTTGCATATTGTCATCTGGAGTGAGATATTTTCATCCCATTTGCTGGCCCTTAATTCATTTTCACTCTTTTTATCCACCTCAGAGGTGTCACAGTGTTTGCTCTGAAATAACCCGAGCCTTCAAAAGGATTGTCACATGCGATCTACAGCAACAGCGGCTTTTCACGTGGTCCTCGTGTCAGTGGTTTGGTTTCCTTAAAGTGGAGACACACACACACACACACACACACAGACTGTTAATCCAACAGTAGTGAGTCAGTGGACCGAGCTGGTCTGTGTTTGCTCCTGGGTCAGTGGGTGTTGACAGTCTGCAGTGTTTGATATGCCTCCTTTAATCTTTAGGTTTACTTGCTGCCAGTTATTGTCATGTTTGACATTTGTGACTGACATCTTCACAACCAGTGACATCACGTATGTGTTGGCTCAAGGAGACATACCAATAAAAGCTTCATTCACAAAGGATTTTTTGTGGACTTCAGTGCATCATCCAGTAGTCTATTTTTCAGTCTGCATGCTCCTTGCTGGCTGCCCATAATAAACTAATCAGGCTGCGGAGAGGTGAGAGAAGAGTCCCACAAAAATATGCCGCCTCATTTCTTCATATTTTGCTTCCAATTAATTGTCTTTCTCTTGTCATTTTTATAAAGTTGTGTTGGTCAGCAGCACTCTAAAAATTTAACTCTGGCTTATTGGAAGCAAAATTTAAGTTGCTCTGAATCTTTCAGTGATATCACGTGATTCTGAAAGCATTAATTTGCACTCCTGTAGTGCTGTTATGAATCAATCATTGTGTAGTTGTCTGTCCGTGTTTTGTACAGTAAGTGTATTATTAGTGGATGCACGTGTTACTCTCTGTGTTTGGAAATGCTAACATACTTCCACATCACAGGAAAACCGCCTTCTGAAATGCTGAGATGCATCAAAGCATCTGCAGAATAACTTCAGGCTGCGATGGCTCATGTGCCAGAGGTGAAGCTTGGCATGTTAGAGGAAAGGAGATAATGGGACAGTTTTCTAGGAGGGAAGATTTAAGGACTGTGTCTCACAAACAGTTCCTGGAGAGACGCCGGTGGTCTGATGTGACAACACAAACCGCTCGATTGCGCTGATGTCAGTTAAGATGAAAACTTGCAATTCCAACACCGCTTTTCCTTAAACGCATTTCCGAGCACTTGATCAGGCCCTAAAGATTTCTCAGCATTAAGGATAAAGTAAATTATATGCCATTAGGAGTGAAAGTGAAAAACTACCAGTGCGTGTATAGTTGAAGTTACCTTATGATAATTTGCATAATTACTTCAGAGCTTGAACTTTATCAATTTTTCTCAATTACCTGAAGAGTAAAGCTTGCATCAATATCTGCTCCTTTTCCAGGAGAAAAATTAAAAAGGAAGGGAAAAGAAAAAATGAAAGAAAAGGAGAAATGGAGACCAGCCCCCCCCCCCCCC
>VUQJ01016880.1:13692-26880 GCA_015108635.1 Andinoacara biseriatus | reverse complement strand
TGGTGTATAAAATTAAAAAAAAAAAAAAAAAAACTAAAACAATCAGATTATTTTAAACGAGCTAAACAACGTGCATGCAGATTCCCAGTTTCATACAAACCCCACTACCAAACAAAAAACAGCATTAAATGCAAAGCAATTCTCTTAGGGTGTCATTAAAATCCCATTTCAACCAAACTGATGTTCAAAGCAAATTCTGACCATCAAGAACTGAATATCTCAGCAAAGAGCTCAACTAAAATGGCTTAAAGCACCTTCGAGAGAAGAAAAGAGTAATAAGCATTCACTGCCCACAATAAAGTCAGAGAGATGTGACCAACAAGGCCACTGGGACTTTTCTCTTTTATGATACAATTGGTCTTTTAGCGTTTAAGTGACTCACTGGTAACAGGATGTGCGGGAGCATCAGCCCAGGCTCCTCTTTTGACCCTCTAGATACTGAATAACCTTCAGCTGATGGGATTTAATTGATACATAAAAGCAAGTGTAAGGCTATGACACAGGAATGTGCTGCACTGACATATGAGTCAGTGGCCAGTGTCAGACTTTCATCACTTATAATGGATGAAGTGAAGTGGTAAAGTTAAAGTTTTTCCTTTTCGTTCCCATTTTAAGTGTGATCTCCATTGAACCTTTATGTCAAGTCCACTGAAGAGCTAAAGAAAAAATGTCTACTCAAGGTAGATTTGTACAGTATTAGAACATCTATTTATATACTTTTTATTGGGTGAGGGGGGGGGGGTGTAAAACAGCTTCCCAGCAATCTTTCTTTGTTAGCAGCTAAATGATACACTGACAGGTTATGCAAGTTTCTTCAGACACTTGAGATCTCCTGAGCAATAAAGCCCCATCTCATATTTTTAGCCATGTGGTAAATGTGGTCTCTGTGACACTTGACTCGCCCGCTGCAAGCTCTTACCAGCATTTCTCTTCCCTGTACTTATGGAACAATAAAGACGTGGAAACAAACCAGCTCTTTTTATTTTTTAAGTATGTTTTCCAACCTACCCCACAGGGTAAGCAATGCTAATAGTTTTGGTTTTTAGGTATAATTGCTGAGACATCTGCTGCCACCAGTGGGGAGAACAGACTTTTGTGTTGACCCGAGCGTATAAAATCTACACATGAAGGCCATCTGTTTGCCTCTTGTCTTGTGCAGTTTACAATTAATATGTTTAACATGTAAGCTTTGAAAAGGCAGCAATGATCAAAATTGACCTCTGCCAAAGAAGTTCTGTGATTGATCTGGTTTGTTTTCACAGTGACTCTAAAAGCTATGGATCGATTTGCCATTTCAGTTTAACAAAGTTGGAGTTTGACTCTACTTAGAGGTGGGATTTTGGTTTTGGATCTGGACTCCCACTTCTAAGTCAATTGATCCTGATCTGGGATTTTTAAAAAAAATATATTTATTTTTTTGACATTTCATATCGTTTCCTCACAAATACATTCAAAGTGGTAAAATACAATTTGGGAGACATTTTCTCAATTTTCTCCAGAGTGTATCACAAACAACAGATTCAGGAATTCAATTTATACATACTTTGCAGAACTGGGACGTAGTCAGTCTTAGACAAAGAGTGTTTTCACATTTGTAGTTCATTTACTCCGTTGTGCTGTGTGTCCTACATGCACCATGTGTGATGGGTTAAATGCAGAGACTGAATTTTGCTGCATGTATGTGTATGTGACAAATAAAGCTCTTTCTTTTTCTCTTTCTTTCTGAATCAGTTGATGAGTTTGTAAACTTGTAGCGCTTTCCTGTTTTGTTTTTTTTTGTTTTGTTTTGTTGTGTTTTGTCCCACACAGAAAACTCTAAGTGAACTCCAAGCAAGCTAAAATTTGTCACTATAAAACTCGTGAGAACATTCAGTCCGCTCATTGTCCAGATGTGTCTGTGACTCCCAGTTTAGAGTCACTGTTGGCTGGAGCCTATTCCAGCTGTCATAGGGTACAGAGGTAGGGTACAGCCTGGATAGGTTACCAATATACTGAAGAGCTAACATGTAGAGACAGATAACCATTCACACTCTCATTCACATCTACAGCCAATTTAGAATCAACAGCTAACCCAGTGTTTCTCAAAGTGTGGGGCGGGGTCCTGACAGGTGGGTCGCGAACAACGTGAGAGAAAAGTCATGTGGAGCAAATGTTCAATATTGGATTAATTCTCATGGCGGAACAAGGAAATAACGTTAGCGTACATTAGCATGTGCGTTAGTTTAGCGACTAGCAAAATTCTCCATCATCAGCATATTTTTGTGTACATTGAGCCATCAAGCCAACCCTAACCCCAAACCTCTCTTTAACACCAAGATTTAACCCCCCCCCCCAACCCCCCTTGCTAAGCATGGGGCAACCACTGAGTTAACCCAACAACCATCAAGTGGAATCAAGTGGAAGTCTTGGTGGTTAGATTGCCACTACTGAAACTGGCTTTGGGTACATGTAACACTATGGGATGGTGTTCAGCTTAAACTTGCAGTATACACCAGGCAGATGGTGTGAAAACGCAGTTTAAGTGTAGTTTTGCCAGAGTAGTTTCCTGAGATTCAAAACCCTTAGTAATGATATAAAGTATAAAGCCTGTAAAGTGTAGCCTTTAGTTCTGACCTGAATATCTTTAGCGAAGTATCCATCAGGGTAGCATCCTGACAGCTTCAAAAAGTAACATTGTGTTTTTGAACACTCTCCATTTGATGTCATGTGCCAAATTGCACTTTAAAGCCCACTATGAATTAAGCAGAAAGAAAGTTAAAGATACACATATGGGTGGGTGGAGTTCCCCGAGTCAGAGCGTCTACATCAAACAGTGGCAGCACCTGTGTAAACTTCTCACCTCAGGCTACAACATACTCTTTTTTTCAAAGGTGGAGGGAGAAACCCCTAACAGGTGCAGGGCTTACATCCTCCTATCTACTAAGAATCACAAGGCCTGTATCAAAGCTTTGTACTGGACACCAAAAACCTTGCTAACTTCTTTTTTTCCTGCCAGATGAACAGTATAGCTGTCAAACATGAGCCGCCCTCGGCTTTCAGGGAGACATTTGCATCTTCAAGTCTGCAGATGCACAAGGAGCAAAAGGAGGCCGCTCTTTTTAACTTTACTTGAGGCTGCCTTAGTTGCTACTAACATCATACCAGGACCTTAGATCAGGCTACAAGCAGTTAGTTAAATTATGTTGTGCCAAGAAAGAACAATTTATGTTTTAAACTCTGTTCTCTCAAGAGAAACTGCAAAATGTCCGAATGCTCTGTTTTTCCTATGGGGTTTTGTTTTTGGTTAAAAAATACATTATCAGCTCAGTCTCACACACATGTACTGACACACGGTGCCTTTAATGGTCAATTAGTCTATAAAGATGTTTAGAATTGAGAAAACATCATTAGCCAACTGAAACACTGTCTGGATGAGGAGAAACAAAATCCTTCCCAATTCCTCTTTATCTGTTATGGCATGAATGTGAAATATGTGCCAGCTCCATCTCATGTTTTGTTTCTTTTTTTGTAAATATTAACAACATACAGAAAAATCAGATTAGATATACATTTCTAAGAGAGGATCTGCTGCTCTCTGTGTGTGTGAGAGAAGATAAAGTGCATTCAGTTAATTGTTCTATTGTTCAGCACTGTTCACTTATAGATGAGATAGATTCCAAAAATATAAGGCAAGTAAAAAATATGAGATGAATACTGAATCTGATTTTGTGATTTTACATTTTAAAGCCAAATAGGCTGTTCAGTTCAGAATGATCCTTATAAATATTGAAATACTATATTTCATATAATAAAACTCTTGTTCTTGTTCTTTTGTTCTTGATTCCCAATGGTTCTCACTTCCCCTAATTGCCCTTTTGTGTATCTATAGTGGTGTCTTGCCCTCAGTCATTGTCTAAGTGTCTGTTGATGTCTATGTTGCGATCTGTGTGTGCTTCCTTGCTATCTTTAGATTTAGTTTGCTACTTTATTTAACAGACTTTGCATTTTGGACTTAGCTCATCATGTCACAGACTTGTTTTTTGGTTTCAGGGCTACAGCCAAAATAAAGGTTTGTGCTTTTGTAACGTCTCTCTGTCTGGTGAGTCTGCATTTGGGTCCTCATCTGCCAGTACATGACAAAACCAACCACCGGAATGAAAAATTGTGATTTAGTGACTTTGAATATGACATGGTTGATGGTGCCAGCTGGGCTAGTCTGAGTATTTCAGAAACTGCTGATCTGCTGGGAATCTTCCCACACAACCATCTCTGGTGTTTACAGGGAATGATCCAAAAAAGAGAAAATATCCGGTGGGCAGACTTTCTCTGGGTGGAAATGCCTTGTTGAGGTCAGAGGAGAACGGTCAAACTGCTTCTAGCTGATAGGAAGACAACAGTAACTCAAATACCCACTCGTTACGACCAAGGTATGCAGAAGAGCCTCTCTGAATGACATATTAAACCTTGAAGCAGATGAACTGCACTAGCAGAAGACCACACTGTGTGCCAATCCTGTCAGAGATCAGGAAATTAAGGGTCCAATTCAAAACTGGACAATAGAAGATACGACAAGCTTTGCCTGGTCTGATGAGTCTCAATTTATGCTGCAACTTTTGGATGGCAGGGTCAGAATTTAGCATGAACAAATATCAATGGTTCAGGCTGCTCTTGTTGGTGTAATGGTGTTGGGGGTGTTTTCTTGGCACACTTTGAGCCCCTAAGTATGAACTGTGCATAGTTTCAACACCACAGTGTACCCATCCTCTAATGGCTGTTTCCAGCAGAATAATGCAAAATGTCACAAAGCGCAAATCAGCTTAAACTGGTTTCTTGAACATGACAATGAGTTCACTGTACTCAAATGACCTCCACAGTCACCAGATCTAAATCTAATAGAGCATCTTTGGGACGTGGTGGAATGGGAGATTTGGATCATGGATATGTAGCTCTCATCTGCAGCAACTGTGTGATCCTATCATGTTAATATGGACCAAAATCTCTGAGAAACGTTTCCAGATCCTTGTTGAATCTGGCACAAAAAATTAATGCAGTACTGAATGTAAAAGGAAGTTCAACCCAGGACTAGCAAAGTGTACCTAATAAAGTGTTCTGAGAGTCCATATATCTGGTAATATTTAATTTATGAAATTTTTCTGCATTTATTTTCTCATTTCGCATATTAACATTCAATAATTCATTTTATGCATCACAGTTTTTGTTATTGGCAGACTGGATTTGTGTTTAAATGCAAGAGGGATTTATAAGAGCCTAATTTTATCTTGATGCTGCCATCGCTTTGCACTTATATGCAAACAGTACATACTGCTTCTTTGAAGCGCTGAAGTGGTAAAACACAGGATAAGTTATAATATGAAGAAGAAACAGGAAGGTAGGAAGTGTATTTTTGTCTCAGAGGACTGCAGTATCAAACCACCACAGGCCTGAAATCTAATAATGACATCATTTTAACTCAATTAATCTGCTATATTTGTGAAGTCATTATTGCTAAATGGGATCTGTCTACACTGAGATAACCTGCAACAGAGAGGTTATCACACTGGGACCTTTTAACACTAATGATTAGAGAACAGAGCAGTCTGTAGGAAAGCAGGACCAATTAGTAATAGGGCTACTACTTGTGCCCTTATTCAGTACAGGAATTATTTTTTTTTTACAAATCTACCTGTAGGACGTGTGTCAACGAGCAGATTTAATGAAAAGTATTCAAATTCAGCCACGTAATCACAAACACAAAGACAGATCGACTGTCAATATGGAGAGTAAATTGGACTGAAGATCAGCTAAAAGAAGAAGGGTAGAGACACCTACCCCTGTGAAAGCATATGGCTTCTGGCCAAAGAAAATCAGTAATGACCTTCTCCATCAGTGTAACATGGATGCGATGGAGACGATGACCACGGAGAAGGGATGGAAAATTGTGACACTTTGTAAAAGTAAGTGTAATAATGTGTGAATAGAAGGTGTGAGGTTAAATGGTTGCCGAGTTGTCCTGAGGTACAGCAGATCCAACCTCTTGTTTGTCATATGCTGCCTGAGAGCAAACTTCTTCTGTACATCCCCCACTTATCTTAGCCAGCTCTGCTAGAGTTTTTAATGCTTGTGTATTTAGGGTAATACTTTTCACGGCTCCAAACAAGTGGATAATTTATCGGGATTAAGAAAAGTTAAAGTGTGTGCCACACTGATTACCACTTGTTGAAAACCAGACATTGTAAAGAGCCATTATTTAAATCCTTTAAGCTTTTCCTGTTTTCACTGGACTCAGAAGCTCAGACACGCCGCAATATATCAGTATGATTGGATTTATCTTACCGCATGAATGATGTAACCACTGAAGACTCACAGCCAGGCAATTGATGCACTCCTGTAATCAAATCAAGTACAGTTTTCACAAATGAGTGTTCAGATTAAGGGAAAGTATCCATTACCTGAGTCTTCCTTTTCAATACATAGAAGCTGAAGATGTAAAACTTCTCTGACTGACACAGCAGGAATAATGATGTAGCAGACTTTCATGTGTCTTCTGCTATGAACTTATCAGCCAGCTGCCCATGAAGATGTCTCTTTCCTTTCATGTCCTTCTGCATGCTCACACATTTTTAACACCAAGCAGTCCTGAACAAACCTAACTAGAGCCTCATATCCTGAAATAACCTCAAGGGCAGGGTGTAAAACAGGAGGAGGATGCCCCCCCATGTTAATTACTGGTCTCTCACCGGGGGGCTAGAAGGACCTCGGCTATATTAAACTTTCTGAGACACTCTGGCCCTGCTGCAGCATTCACACTGCTGTCAAAGTTCACATGCTTCTCCTACATTTTTGTGGAATCCAGAATAAAACATGTTATTATGTGAGCTCAGATACACCTCTATAATTTGCAGCTGATTAGAAACCCTCATCTGAACCTACATACCTACACAGCTGTGCTGCGAAGAATTCTCTGTTTTAAATGCTTTTGGGATATTTCTTTGAAAGAGCGTCTTATACAACAGCTCGTGCTTTCTCAGGAGATTTGATTTGAATTTAACCATGTGAACTTCAGCTGCCCCAACACGCCTTTGCCTGTACATCTCAGGAAAGCAACGAGAGCTTGGAGGACAAATGAGGTAATACTGTTACACCCTAATAAAAACATGCTGTCAAGTGAATGGGAAACCAGAGTACTACACTGCCTGGAATGAATAGCAAACACATGGCAGCCCCAAGTTAAAATGCACTTGTGTAACAAATTAAGCACGCTGGGCTCTTTCATTTTTATGAACATCTGTAATTTGTAAAATTAAATGTGTGTGATCACTACAGTATTGTCTTCCCGGTTGTAGCTTAACAAGCAGCAAGAATGATTGGGTTTTCTTTTTAAATGATTATACAACAAGGCTCCGTAAACCCTCACACTGGTGCTTTGAGCTAAATGCTAACATTTTACTAACAGTCACAATGGTAATGTTAGCTAAGTAAGGTTAATTGAACGTTCATAATTTTAGTTTAGCTGCTACAATTTCTACTTTTTCTGCTTTGTTATTTTCACTGTCACAAACTTGGTACTTGACTGTCTAGCAGATGACCTCATCACTGATTCTATGTGAAGTTTTAGACGAAAATTACACTTAACACAAAACAAGTCTCAGCTAGCTCAGCCCATAACAACTAGCACATGGCAAAGTCTGACTGATGCATTTTCCCTTTAAGTCTGCTTCAGATTAATCATTGTGCAACTTGTTTCTAATCCTCAAGTCAGCTCAATATTCATGCATTAGTCTGAAAATACCATGGGGGATGGACATTAGTCTTTAACACTATGTGATAGCCATGAATCTACTTTGAGGAGTGGATTTATTGGCAGATTTGACTGACAAAAATCATTTTTTGTATCTTACCTCTTCGTGTTTGTGGTTGTTTGTGTTTTGTGATAGAGAGAGAGAGAGAGAGAGAGAAAGAGAGAGAGAGCTCGGTAAACAGTGGACAGTCCAGAGTGATGAAGCAGATGGTAATCACACAGTCTAGACAGGAGGTAGGCGAGTAGGAGATATGCTGCACTGTTAAATAACCACCCACAGGTGCAACATTTTAAAGCCTTTTTTTTTCCCGAAGACTCTCTTGCACAGATTTCTGCAACATAATAAGCAGGCAGTTAAATTATCGCACTAGCTCATCATGATAAACCAACAGCACCAGACTTGAATATTAACATGTGAATGGGAAAAAATTGTATAATGCTTTAAATACTGTCTTTTATCTGAACAGCACTCTTTGCTAACAGATGACAAAAAAGACATATGCTAAGCAAAGGCTGTGAGAGAACCTCAGATGGTCAGCGTGTTGCGAGTATGAAATATAAGCTTTCCAAACACCCCCACATTGTCTGTTGTTTGCTCCGGTATTGTTCGCTACCTGTGGGAAAAATGAGCAGATTTTCCCTCTGACAAACTGTGCAGTGCTCTTACCCTTGAGTCTTTTACATAGAAATCAATAAAAGCTCATCTCACTCTCCTGACACAGTTTTAACCCAACTTTTGAGACCACTGACCTGCAAACATTTAAAATTCGCAGCACATCTGTATTGACGGGCCTTTGAATAATGAAGGGCACAGCAGCATCTTTATGTAAAAGATCATATTCTGTCAATAAGACTGGGTAATCACAGGCTGGAGCGGGCTGGCTGCACAGCCTTATGCTTAGACTGATAGCACAGAACAACAGGACTGGAGGCCACATCTGCACACTGTGCACAAAACCTCAATCATATCCCAATTGTCAGCAACAAATTAACTTGGTCTAATGATCATTACTTTCTTTCATGTTGTAAAAATGAGAGCTTTTAAAAAGAGAGCTGTATGCCACTGAACAGATGATGATGTGTGTCATAAAATGCTTTTACAGTGGACCTGTCTTAATCTTCCGTGACACTTCATAAAGATTAACAGTGATGCAGTTATTCACACATGAATTAAAGAATGTTAATCAAATGACAGAAACAGAAAAACATACTTTATGCTGTTACAGGAGTTCAGTGGAGTGCTTGTGCCCTCTAGTGTCAGGGTTGTATATTTCTCACATTAAAATTTTCTCTTATTTTTTTTAAACTTTCATTTTTTTAAACAGGCAAAACCTGTGCAATACTGAAAGTATTTTTAAATAACTTACTTGAATACAATGTATCATATTAAAATATGATACATTGTAATTTAATTATATAAAACAACCACAAGAGAATATTGTTTTAAAATACCAATAACTATTGCAATTTTTTCTGCCCTTTTTGGTGTGGGGAGAAAGCCTACAGTACTAAGGAGTGCAAAATAATAATATAATAATTATAAATAATAATAAGGAGGCAGAAATATAGATGTTTACAGCCTTGTATAAAAAGGGTCCCTATGGCTAGTTCACCCCTTTGTGACAACTGTACTTAACTGTTTAAAATAAATTAATTTTAGAGTAACGCACCATTAGAGCAGCAGCTACCAGGGCAAGGTGAAAGACTTTAAGTCTTTATTTTTACATATTTTTTTTCTCCTGGCCAAAAATTATCATCCTGTTTAATATCATAATGAGATACAGATTCATCTTGCTATCCAAGTGAACGCCCATCCAAATATGGTCACATCCTATCCTAGGATAAGGAAACAAAGAAGCATAATGGCTTAAAATGACAAACTTGAGGCTTTAAATACAATAGTCCCCAAACAATGGCTGCTGTCATGGTAGGACAGATAATATAAAAGATGGCCATAGCTACCGTGATGTCACCAACTGGGTTCTGAAGTCTTGTTCTGAAGCCTCAAGATCAACATTTTTGGGTTTTGCGTCTAGAGATGTGTCAATCACAAGTCATGAGCCAATTAGCATACCTCAGACAATTCTCCATTCTGACGCTTATAAATACCAAACATTACAAAAACTTAATGTTTTTATTCTGCATGACTGAAAATGAGTGATTGAGCCAATGCACTAATTAAGAAAAAGGTTTCTAGAAATCCTGTCAGAGAGGCATTTTCTCACAGACTTCTATAGGACCTGAAGTATTTTTTTTGCAACCACAGGTATTGCCCCTGGTGGCCATAAAAATAACGCACCAGTGCTAACTTCACTTTTACGCCATCTTTTCCATACAGTTTGTGTATACATTAATAATAGACTTTTTAGTTACTTTTCCAACTAATCAGTTTTTTTAATATGGTAACCTTGTTGAAAAATCTTTGTATCTAGAGGGGATCTTAAAGGTGCCTGTCCATCTTTGGTGATGCACTCATGTGTTTGGGATGCAGACATAGTGCCACCTGGTGGACTTCGTTAAGCTCATACAAACGTGTCCTGTACAGTTTAAGAAAATGTAAATTCATATAAAAAAAAACAAACTACCCATTAATATAGAATCGTCCTTATATGGGTTATGCAAAATTGGGTCTTCTGAAATTCTGAAGTTAACACCTCATGTTTTTAATAGCCGCTATTTAATGTTTTGTATTCTGTTAAAAACAAAAATAATACTTCATAAAGGGAACAAAAAGATGATGCTCACTGTGTGGTGATTAATTGTACCTATTAAAGTAGCCGAGCCACAGTCCGCTGTGGCGTTGAGGAGGAGCTCAGTTGTTTATTCATTCACGTCAGCCCCTCTTCCCTTCCCTTCCCTCCTTCCTGCTACACACAACGGGGACCCACCGTTGTAACTGTTTTTCCCATATTAAAATTAACCACAGCCACGTCGCCACCATAAACCGATTTTGGAATCAGGTGAGTTGCGCTTTTATCTTCCTTTGGAGATTATAGAGGGAACAGAAATATATATGTGGCGCTGGAGCGTTGACTTGTCCGGCCCGGCGAGGCGGAGGAGGAGTGTTTCAGCCGTAACTTATTAAATTCCTCCTGACCAGGCTCCAAAATGTATGCGCGTTATGTGCGGCGATTTTACCGTCTGTGCGCTTTGGGCGACTGTCTTTCGGTGCGGCTTTTCACGCTGTGCCGAAAACAACCGCGCGATGTAGGTCAGCAACTACAGCCAAAATGTCGTCTTTTCTTTTTTTACTTCCACATTCTCTCATGCCACAAACAGATGGCGTCGAGAGAGGGGGATGGAGAGAATGGGGAAAGAGGCGCATAAAGGAGTAGGGGCGACACCAGGCCACATTAGCCATCACTAATCTAGAGCATGCATGTGCACATAACCCAACCCGTTCATGCCAAAGATGTCTTGCAGACCTGTCTTCAACAAAGTTTTTGCTGTTAAGTTGTCGGGTCTTTTTTAAAGATACGGTACAAGTTTTTTTGTTTTTTAGAGGTATGGATAATGGTTTATTTTGAGCAGGCTAAAGTGCCTACAGTGCCAGCGGTAAGATAAGACTGGTGACTGCCAGCTCTGGTATATGTAACGTGCATTCGAGGCCACATTTTGGTGACAACCCTGAGCACAGGGGATATTTCGACACTGCAAAGCACTGGGAAGATGCAATGCAGTAACCTGTAGCCAAGGGTGCTTCCCGCTGCTGTGGGAAAGGCAGGCTACAACCAGTTGGCTGACTCCTCTAAGGGCTGTCACAGATCATTGATAGGCCACACAGGTATCCTCAACTGGACTAATGAGGGCAGTGCATCTAACACTGGCTTGTCAAGGGATGTGAAGGTACTGTAGGGCTGTCTCATTTTTGGCTCACTCAGTGGCATTTTCTGTAATGAAATGCAAAGCCAGAGCCAGTAATCATACTGCTGACCCCTTGCATACCTGCCGTGCAGTGTCTAATCATGTAATGAGGACAGTGCACTGCATGCAGCAATGCAGCTGCATACTGTGCATACCAGTTGGCAGCTCAGGGCCTATATATGTGCTCTGAGTCACTGCACTTCAGTGGCTGGCAGTAATTAAAAAGATATACTCCCCTTGTGGTCTATGGGCCATCTGATTGATGGTCATTTAGAGGGAAATATTTAAATGACTCAGCAGCGTTCACCAGGGTATCAGTGTCGTGCAGATCCTAATTCATGCTGCAGAACTTGCTTTTAGCTTCTTGGAAAGTGACAAATGAGCATTCTGTTTTGACTTAAATGAATCAATCATCTCAGTGCCCAAAGGAGCACAGGGCGTCAACCACCACTGTCCACCTCCGCCTTCTGTAACTGTTACTGTAGCTGTTTTAATCTGAGCATCATCAGTCAGCTTTGGCTTTCTATTGTTACTTTATGAGTGTTTAAGTGATGTAGGCTCGGTATTTTCAGATTGTGAAGTCCACTTCCATATCTGTCTTTTGAAGAGTTTATCTATTGGCTCCTGCTGCACGTTTTCCCCTACTGTCAAGCAGCCATAGTGGATGGTCAGTCATGGCCACATCGATTGCAGTGCTCTGCCTCCCAGAATTCAGTTTTGAGGCTCTTTGACTTGCCCTGTCGATGTGCCCCTGACGATAACGACTCCCATCTATGTTTGCAGGAATGCCTTTCAGCCAAATAATTTGCTTTAGCAAAATTATTATCACTTGGCTGACCGGACACACGTTTGTTATTGTTTTTTTTGTTTTATTTTTCCTATTTCAATCCAATATCGTGAGTTAATAATATGTGTAACCAAAAATTGTCAACATCAACAAAAACCACAGACAAGCTGTCAACTTTTGTCTGTAGAACTTCAGCCAAGTTTTACTGTACTGTTTTCACCCCGCACAAAATTGTAGCTAATATTGTTTTTATCTTGTGAGTCTGTGTGTGAGTGTGTTTGTTGCTAAAAATCTTCCTGGAGATGCAGAGGTGGTTTTGAGCACTTTTGCGGGTGTTTGTCTAGATGTAATTGGACAAATTTTGTCAAAGTGACATCAGTATGCATGATGGAGTAAAAACTTTACAGGTGTGGGTGTGGTCCAACTCATTAGTACTGAACGCTCATATTATAATGCAGTAATTAGTACACAATGACTGGAATTGTTACTGGTGTGATCCCATTTAGTTTGGATTACACAGTGAAGAATTTCCCCAAGTTTGGATCAATAATGTGTTACTGCACTGCGCTGCTGCTGCTGCTTTTCGCAATCTGTATGCTACTCAGGGGATCATAAGCCGTTCGTTTATGGATCATCATCAACAGGGCGCTCATTGAATGCAGTCCAGCAGGGCCAAACAGCAGTCGTTTTCCCTCTAAAACAACAAATCCAGTCATCTTATCAGAAAATTAGCTGCATCTCTGGCAAATTAAGATAAATG
>VUQJ01016877.1:13629-33096 GCA_015108635.1 Andinoacara biseriatus | reverse complement strand
CAATTAAAAAAAAAAAAAAAAAAAAGCTGCTCTGCAGACACCACATTGCTTACACATGACCACACTTGACACATACTTCGCTTTCCCATGCTGTGCTCCAGACATTCATCTTGCTCAGTGGTGCTAAATGTACAACAATAGCCAATCTCCACACCCCGAGGTGAAGCAGGCCTGACTTCAAACACTCTTCCCACTGCTGTCCATGTGGGCAAAGAGAGATGCCCCATAAAACAACAGTTTCTACCACTTACCAGCTAAACCTCCATGTCTACCTCTGTGAAAGACTGCTACCCCCATGTGGTTAAAACTATTACTTGTTTCACCTATGTGCTTATTTTTACACTTACACATAAAAAAAATGATACATTAATACACTTACATTTAAACACTTACACCTAAGGCTGTTTTCAACACTGAATTTAAAATTATGCTTTTGTAAGGTACAATGACTAAAGTGCTGCTTTAACAAGCTATGTGTATTGAGTAACAAAAATTAATGCTAATCACACTGCTACAACAAATAACAGCCAATTTCCATTTGATACAATTAAAAAAAATAATAAAGCATTGATAATAAACACATGGTAAATATGTAATTAAAGTTCTTGGTTAAAGGAATAAGCAACACTTTTTTCATGCTGTAATAAAATCTTGAGTCATGCTCATTTATTGCATCCACTGCCTTGGGATTTTACTTCTGTTTGCATCTTTCTTTGTTTAATTGTTTCCCTGAGTTCTATTAAAATTCTGCTGGAAAGAGAGACCTAGAAGGCCAAAGAAGAATTCATTAGGTTTAGGGGGCTCTCTTTTCCTTTTAGAGGACTATTTATACTTGACTTACTTATACTTAGTTATACTATTTATACATGTAATTTAAGTAGGAGCAAATCCTGGAGCACCTGAATGGGTAGTGGACACTGGCACCACACATTTAGTCATATTCTAACTTATGTTCACACACACTGATTAGAAGTTCCCTCTAAAACATCAGAAAACCTTGCTTATTTTAGACTCCAAAGTCTATCTTTTAATATAAAAGAGAAATCTAGGTCAAGTTGAATGCAGAAAAAATCTAAATGAGAGAGATTCATTTAAACTACAGGCACCTGTGCACATATAATTATCTATCAAGAAAATGGACAGTCCAGACGACCCTCTGGATTTGAATCAGTGAAACACAAACCACATTTAAGTATCTGTGGAAAGGTACAAATTTAAGTGTTCTAAAATATAGCCAACAAGGCAACATTAGTCTTACTTTAAGTCAGCATATGTTTTAGAAGACACAGAGCTGGTAAGGCCAAATCTCTTGTAAATTATGGCTACGTGTTATGATAGATAGAACAGGTCAAATCTCATCACCTAAGGCAGGAGGTTTCTTTCAAGGCCTCAGTCGTAAGCAAGTGTTTCATTAACGGTGGATTTATCCCCAGTGAGAAGAACAGCACACCTCTCTTTACTCTCCAGCCAAAGTCATGGAAACGCAGAGTAGGAAAGACAGATTCATTATGACACTATTCCCAGGCCAAAAGCAAAGAACTGTGCAGAGACTACTGCAGAGACTATTCTGGGCTCTGGGTAATGGCATCTGTGTGTGAGAGAGTGCACAAGAAATCCCTCCTAAGATCTCTAATGAGTCTCAAACAGCGGAATGGCGGCCTGCTCAAACAGCAGTGGATCAGTCTGTTCCTGCACGCTGTAAATCACACACACCTTAGGTGGGACCAGAAATAAGGCCTGCAGGGACCAGCTCCCCACAGCCTCCGCTATTCTTTTGGGGCCACCAGCAGTCAAACACCAGGACGAAGGCGCCTCAAGTAGAGATGGGAACCCCTCTAATCAAACTACACAGGTGGTCCACCTTGGTGGCCAGCTATTAAAAGCCTTCTAGGAAAAAAAAAATGTTTATCTATTTGGTGAAGTGGGGAATAAAGAGAAGCAGGACAGGTAGAAACTAAGAAAAACTCAAATTTAAAACATTAATCATACAATTTGATTTTGATTTCTGATTTCCACATTTTCTCAAATTATTTAAAGACACATATTAGTTTAAACTATTTTCGGCTCTGAAAATCCAAAACATCTTGGTCAAACAGCGCGCAGCTCTCAGATAAGTTTTCATGAAGCAACATGAAGGAAAAGATCAGGTTAAACTGAAAGAAAGCTGGTAATTTTCTTCAAATCAGGAATATTCCCTCATTATTTAAAAAAAACAAAACGAACATTTATTGGAGCTACGCAAAGTCTGAAAAGGCAATGAGCTTTCATTTATGTGTTTGCCTTAGGTTTTAGTGTTTCTCAGACCTTAAAGTATTTCAGTTGAGTAGTGTAGCCTAGACATGATGATGTACATCCAACTTGATATAAACTGCTGGATGAAAATATGTGTGACACTTGTGAGAGTGAGCCCCGACCACGTTAGCAGTTTCAGTGTATCACAGCAGAACGCCCCTATGACGGTCTGTGAAAGGAAATGTACGGACGATCACAGACAAACCTTCCTGAGGCAACAGGGGAAGTGACGCCTGCTACTCTCTCCTAACACCCTCCATGACAAGTTCCCTCGCACACACAAACGCGCGTGCGCGCGAACACACACCCACACACACACACACACAGCTCCCTCTCATTTCCACCAGTGTCTGGCTCTCCTCCCTCATGGCCAAATGCACTATGGGGTAGAGCAGAGTGGTGAGCATTATGGTGACATGTTTATGGTGGCTCTGAGCGGCAGGGAACATTACCAGGAGTGGTGGCACAGGTAATTCATTACAATGTGACCTCGAAGGAGGAAATGAAACAGAGTCAAGCTCCATGTGTATAAGCTGCCTTTGTGGGTTCCTGAAAAACATGGTGAGGTTAAAATGATCCATTATTAATGTGTTTTATTGAGACAGCAACTTATGCAAAGATGTGTTTACACAAATGCATACAAAAATATACAATAATAACTTCTCAAGGCCACTACCTCTAAATGGTAAATGGACTAGTTCTTATATAGCGCTTTTCTACTCTGAATGAGCACTCAAAGCACTTATACAACACGTTTACATTTACCCAGTCACACCCCACACTGAGCTACAGCCACACCACCCTAGACAATATATTCTTGATAAATCTAGTGTATCAAATAACCAGTTAACACCTGGGTAAAATGCAGAGATGCAACAAAACAGTAGTGGTGAAACTACTGAATGAATTAGTTCAGATTAATTTTCTGTTACTCTAAATGTAACTTTTTAGCTGTTCCATTTATAAACCTACCTTTTTGGAAGGCTGAAGAAGTCTTGTGGCAATAATTATTTTAGTCCAAGCCATGGCAGTTTTGGTGGGACACCACCTCTATTAGCAAAGCAGTGTGTGACAAGTACCCAGGATACAACTTTAGGTGAAACTTAGATGTTACAGACAAAATTACTAAAATAACAAGACTTCAGCAAAAATATGACATTGAATACACATTGTGTAATATCAACATAGGCTGTATATTATCTCATGTATGAGACCTTTTTATGAAGTATAGGAGACCCTGATGTTGCAATCACCGCACAGGAACAGGAGCAGCGGTGTCAGGGTTGGGGAAATGTAATTAGGCTCACCAGGTGCACAGATCGGGGAACTAGTTGCTGTTTCCCAAATTTATTACTTCCGCACAGATTATGGGGGAGCAGAGCAAAATCTACTAAACGAGCCTCCAGTGAGGACTGGCAACAAGCAGACTCATTGTTATCGTTTCTGGACACTTCAGGCCATCACTATGCCAGTACCCAGCAGCGCGCGCGCGCGCGCACACACACACACACACACACACACACACACACACACACACACTAACAGGTCTAAATAACATGATTGCTATTTGCTTCTGGTTTAAAGTGGCCTGGTTGCTCAGTGACAAAGTAAACATTTCAGTGAATAGGTGCATGCAGTTTTTACACAAGAATGCCAGGCTCACTGAGGAGCTCTTTCAGGCTTAACAGCACACATTAGGTTCATAGTTCAAACCTTCCTGGTTCTGATGGTGTTTTCTGGGCATGATTAGCTTTTGTAAGCTAAGTTGACAACCCGATTCTCATATTATCAACTTAAAACTGAAAATATAGTTTCATTCACAATGGGGGGATGACAAATAACTCAACTATCTTATATGGGCTGGTAATTTAACCTATATTCACACTGCACCTGACAAAAAAAATAAAACAATCAGGTTTTATAGGCATTTAGTATTATGGAGAGATAATAATTTCTCTCAATAAATTACCCTAGCTAGGTTCAGGATCGGGTTATAATGTTAAAAATAAGGTCATCGTATGGTCTTTACCTTACAATATAAAGCATCTTGAGGTGACTGTTGTCCTGATATGGTGCTATATAAATAAAATTGAATTGAACTGAAATACAGACTTGTTAAAATGAGCTGAATAACTTCTGGCCTACAATACCCGTCTAAAAAAAAGGGCAACCAACAGCAAAGTAGCGCCATCTTTTGTTCAGATACTGAACCAGCAGGCTGGCTAGCAGGGGACAAGAATGTGTGCTTGTTTTCCAGGCGCCTAATTATAACGGAGAATGTTCTTTAAGCAGCAGGCCACCAGATGAGGAGGAAGACATGCCAAATCAAGCACTCGCTCTGTAATTATGCTTCACAGGCACTTGGCACAACGCGCAAGATTTCTCACTTCTCATAGTGAGCACAGGCCAGCAGACAAAGGAGGGGGAGGCCAGCAAAGTTTTTTCCACTTTGAGCCAACTAATTGCTTCATTATTCCCCAATAAGTCATTTGGAAGACTTTTTTTTCCAAGGCTAACACCTTGAACACATGCACAGCACACAGTCAGAGAGCGGAGGATATTAAAGCCAGTCAGGCAACAAACAAGAACAACAGAGACAGCTGAGCCTTGTCAGCTTCAATAGCAAGAGTCTGAAATATGACATTGGGGAACAGATGTAGTTCCCCACGGTTTGGCAATCACAGGGTCAAACTGTGAGAAGTGAAATTCACATTCTTGACTAGCCTTTGTTAAAAAGACATAAATGCTTTAGCACTTAGCAAAAAATGCAGTGTTCATAACATATTAATATAAAAACGTGACAAGCAATGATTAGATCTAAATGAGAAACCACAGGACACTGTGATAGGGTAGGCTTACCATGCTTTGTCCTTCTTTTGACTATAATGGGGACCATCATTTACAAAATGAACATCATATTGTATTAGATAAGATGGGAAACTAGCGAATGAGACAGAAACCTAATGAGGAATGTGTTCTGTTAGGGTATGGACATAGAGAACAGAAGGCCTTTTTCCCATAGAGTTCTATATATGACTTCTTTTAGCAACCAGAGAAGTCACCATCTGGTGGCTCTCAGAAAGAATGCAGGTTTAATGCACTTTTTCATTGGCTTCACTTACTGTATCCTTACATTTACGGGGTTCTAGCCAGAAAATATTTACAATCCTGTGTAATTTTAACCCTTACTGGGTTAAAATTATACATACTGTACAGGCTCAAATGTATATAAATACTTACATTTTTTTTAGCAAGTGGTGCTTAACAAGACCAAGGCCGCTTAACTTTGCATTAGTGGTCATGAGAGCTGGTGATCATTATAATTAACTATAGCCGGCAATTTCTCTTTGCCAAGATAAAAAGGAGTTGACAGCACTGACTGGACTGACCCATACTTAAAACAATGGGAAGACTAAGGAACTATGTGAAGATCCAAGAAAGAATTACAGATTAACACAAGTTGGGAAGATCTCTTGGAGCTATTTCTAAACAACTGCAGTTTCCAAGATCATCAGTTCAAACAACTGTACATAAGCACAAGTGATGTGTCATCACTGCCAAAGGTCTGAAAGAAGACCCAAACTGTCACACTTAGATGAGAGAAAGCTGGTTAGGATGTTCAGGAGCAAGCTGGAAACACCAATGTCACAGTCCCTAGTGAAGTGAGTTTTATATCGCCATGGACTGGGGGGGTGCCGACCAAGAAAGAAGCCCCTGCTCCAAAATTGACACCCTCAAGTTCAACTGAAATTTCAAGCTGCCCACATGGAGTAGCCAAATGCTTTCTTTTGATTGTCAGATGTGATAAATAAATATTGAGTTATTTGGCCACAATGACAAGTGGTCCACTCTATTGCCAAAAGTATTCACTCACCAATCCAAATCATTGAATTCAGGTGTTCAATCACTTCCATGGCCACAGGTGTGTAAAACCAAGCACCTAGGCATGCATGTTTCTACAAAGGTTTTGTGAAAGAATGGAACTCAGTGAATTTCAGCATGATACTGTGATAGGATGCCACTGGGCATCAAGTCCAGTTGTGAAATTTCCTTGCTACTAAATATTCCACAGTGGTACTGTAACAAAATGGATATGGTTGGAAACATCAGCAACTCAGCTATGAAAAATCACAGATTCTCAGAACGGACTCAGCGGATGCTCAGGTGCATAGTGCGAAGAAGTAGCTTTCTGCAGAGTCAATCGCTACAGACCTCCAAACATGTCCTTCGAATTAGCTCAACAGTACATAGAGAGCTTTGTGGAATGGGTTTCCATGACTGAGCAGCTGCATTCAAGTCTTACATCACAGAGCACAATGCAAAGCGTCAGATGTCGTGGTATAAAGGACTCTGCCACTGAACTCTGGAGCAGTGGAGTTCTCTGTAGTAACAGATCATGCTTTTCCGTCTGGCAATCTGACAGAACACCTTTGTGGTGAATTAGAGCAAAGACTGGGAGCCAGGCCTTCTCATCCAACATCAGTGTCTGACCTCACAAATGTGCTTCTGGAAGAATGGTCAAAATTTCCCATAAACACACTCCTAAACCTTGTGGAAAGGTTTCTCAGAAGAGTTTAAGCCCTTATAGCTAGAAAGGGTGGGCTGACAGCATATTAAACCCTATGGATTAAGAATCACTCAAGTTCATATGTGTGTGAAGGCAGACGAGCAAATACTTTTGGCAATATAATGTATCATTGCGAGAGTAATAGTGAGGCGTTCAAACCTAAGAACACTGTACCAACTGCCAAGCATGATGGTGGTAGCATCATGCTCTGGAGATGGTTTGCTGCCAGTGGTACAAATACACTGCACAAATTGGATGGAATAATTAAAAAGGAGGACTAACTCTTTCTTCAACTTCATCATAAATCAATAACTAGACAGCTGAAATTTGGACACAATTGGGTGTACCAGTAGGGCAATGATCTTCAACACACACCAGAACTTGTTTTGGAACGGATAAAGCAGACTAACCTTAAGCTTCTGGAAAGCCCTGACCTCACTCCTATAAAAAATTTGTGGACCATACTTAAAACTAGGTCTGTTCCAGGAAACCAAACAATTTAATTGTATTCTCCCAATTCTGCCAAGAAGAGTGGTCAAATATCTAGCTAGAATTATGCCAAAAGCTTGTTGATGACTGTAGTTATACCTCCTGAGCTACAGCCACCCAATAAGCTGGTGGGGGGGCAACATCTGTGTTGTTACTCTACTATGAAATGATGTAGGCCTACTGTAGACAAACATCCATATGGAACTGTGCATGGTTAGAAATCTGGACATTGTAAAATAATACAACTTTTCCAGCTTTTTAACACAGTTCTCAGTTTCTAGCCAGTTTTCTATCATATTTTCAGATCTGGGGTATTATATATGTTGTAAAACCACAGGAGGACAACTTTAAAAAAATGTATTATTAATAAATAACACCTAGTTGCTTTTAGTCAAGTTAGAAAACAGTTTTATTTTTACCTGTCAGCTGACAAAATTATATGGGACATATGTATTTGCAAACATGTACATATACACACATTGTTTAGAAAATTGTGATTATGAGTCCATAAAACGAATTACATTTAGACTAAAGAAGTCAGGAGGAAACCTAAGGCTTCTCGAAGTGATGACTACAGAGAATAACAAATGTAAAACACTGGCTTGGTGTCCTCACTTCCAGCACAGTTAACTATGTTGTCAGGCGTATTGAAACAAGTTGCTGACTGTAAGTTGACTCACAATGTTACCAGCTATGACCGCATACCCGGCGCTGCATCAAATAATGTTGCACGCGCCATATATAAACTTCCAGTTTACATTCCTCTGCCGCGTCGCTTGAGTTGCAGCGATAACAAAACAAAAACAATCAAACAATGGCACAGCTTTATTAACATTAATAGGAAAAACATCAACAGCCACCACACCTAGCAACATGGTTGTCAGGACGCAGGAAGTAACTTGCTAGGTGGCTAATTAGCCACGTATGCTAGCTGCAAACCTGGGCCGCTCGTTACTTATTGGTTCTTACCGATGTGGTTATCCTCGATGTGTACGATGAGCTCGGACAGTGAGTCGAAATGAAGTCCGCAGCCCCCGAACCTGCAAGCGTTAGAAAAGAAGGAAGCAGCTGCAATGCCTGTCATGGTCGCTGCTGCATTAGAAATGAGGGCAGCGGCAGCAGCGGCGAGCAGCAGCGGGGCGGACAGCGGTGGAAACAGCTGGAGCTCGCACCAGCGGTGATCGGACTTCTCCGAACTGCGTCAAACCAGCTGGAGACGGTTAATGAAACCGGAAATGAGGCTGTTTGACTTTCATTAGAAAAGCCAAAATATTTTCTTTTTATGATAAATTGCATCTAATTGGTTCGAGCTGAAGTGAATGTACGACTGCAGGGGTTGATGTTAGCATGGTGGATGACAACCTTTTGGCATACTCGGAAACATTTATCAGATATTATGAATATTGAAAGTTATGTTATAAAGTTACTAAGCATTTTTCATATTTATTTATTTATGAAAGACGTAATAATTTCAACAAATAAATTACTAGTCAAAAATATTAATAAAATAAAAATGTTGCTATTATTGTGCCAAGGGCCTACATAAACGTTTAACCTAGCCGCATCACTTATTTATTATATTAAAAAGTTATAAAAGTTTGTTTATAAGAATGTGCAGTGTTGGTCAGATTTAAATTATCAACTAAAACACTAAATAAGTATAAGTATATAAGTATATGCACATTTAAAAGAGCAGCGACATTATTTAACTACAAAGGCACGGCTCTCAAAGCACTGTTTAAATTTAGTTTGTAATGTTTTGAGAGGAAATTGCTTTTTGAACATTTTGTCCAACTTAACACGTGCAGTTTGCACAGTTGGCAGGATGCAGAACATCATGGCACTGCTAATTAATTGGCATTATCACTACAAATTGCTTACTTAATATTTATTTGCTTTTTCCTTGCCTCTTCAGAATATCTCTAAATAAGTGCCCGGCAGGGTGTGTACCACTTTAGCATATTCTTAAGTATCTTAATCTAAATCGTATTCTAGATGAGCAAATATAGTTTGGGAAGTGCGGTTAATGATACAGTTGTGTTACTAGGGTTAGGGTTAACTGGTGATTCTAAATTGCCCATAGGTGTGAATGTGGGTGTGAATGGTTGTCTGTTTCTTTGTGTTCTTTGTGTTC
The DNA here is from genome assembly GCA_015108635.1 of Andinoacara biseriatus. Taxonomy (NCBI): domain Eukaryota; kingdom Metazoa; phylum Chordata; class Actinopteri; order Cichliformes; family Cichlidae; genus Andinoacara; species Andinoacara biseriatus. The sequence continues at coordinate 23,614 of VUQJ01016877.1, read as the reverse complement.
TCTGTGACAGGCTGGCGACTTGTACAGGGTGTACCCTCCCTCTCGTCTTATGCCAGCCAGGATAGGCTCCAGTCCCCCTGCGACCCTAAACAGGATAAGCGGAAGAGAATGGATGGATGGATACGGTTATGCCTTGAATCCGACAATGGAGCAACAAGTACCTTAAAAGCATCTAATGACCACAGAGTGGCAGTGTTGGTCTGTAAATAAAAATAAGTCGTGTTCAGCGAATTAAAGGTCTCCTGGGACTATCTCCAGTTTAGTCAATAGTGTGGTCCTACAAAAGGTTTCATCCTTCTGCCTGATTTTTCTTTTTAAAAAATGTTTTTTCCCTATTATCCACAGCACTTCACATGTCTTGTTCTGCAAAGGGATTTTATTCTGTCAGTTGTCTGAGAGACAGGGTGGAAATAAGTTCATGCTGCCATTTTTCATCGTTCATTAATTCATAAAATCAATTTGAAAATGTGCACAGATTCTGAACGTAGCACACCATGTGTGTGCTACGTTTAATTAAATTACCTGCCAGAGTAACAGATATGAAACATTTTGTGCCCTGTCATTAATCTAATCTGGAGCTGGTTTCTTTCTTCTTTTTTTCTTTGTCTGACTGTTTTCAGGAGAACAGAGTGACTGATGCAACCACTAGTAAGACCGAAACACAGATCTCTACATGTACATGTGAGAATACATATAAAATGTGACCTGAAGAATTATATTTTGAAAATACCAAATATTCAGTTGCTTTCTTTTTTTGCACCCATTGACTGTGTGGTAACTTTGAGTCCATGCCTGATAGATGTGTAATGGGTCATAACTGGGCCCATCCAAATTTCAGACCAGTGATTGTAAAACTATTTTTTCCACTTATTCTTGAGAACACTGTGTGATATTACTATGAAAGCATTACATCAGGCACAGCTTCTTGCTTGAGGAAACTGATGGTTTTCTTTTAACATGCTGGCATTGCTTATCCTCTGTCATTTATTGATATTTTTGCTTGATGGGTAAAGCTTCACTTACTCATTACTTTTTAGTATATAGATAGATGAGGTAATAGATGTGTTTGGGATTCTTTGCACTTAAGATGTACTGAATAGGCTGTTCAACCTCACTGAGGAAACACATGCAGGCAAAGTCACGTTTAACAGCTGCTCGTAAGTGACCAAACCCTTCTGTTCTCTGTGAACTGCCGAGCAAGTTTAAGCCAACCAATAAGATCATTTCCTCACTCCTACACACTACAGTAAAGAAAGGGCACCTCAGTTCTTCTGGCTTCATTTTTGCACAGAGCGGAGAATTATTTCAAACAGCTGAAAGTGAAAGCACCTCCCTAGTGACTTTATTGCTAACTCAAATCATCAGTGTGTTTATTTAAGTGATTTGTTATAAGACAGCGGGTCCTGCAAGCCAATATAAATCATAGAGGGATGACTAACACAATGGAAATGCCACTCACAAAATATTATCCATGCAGTGTTGTAATGTAATCTAAAGGTATTATGTTATTGTTATTCTTAGCCTAGCCATATAACATTTAAAAAATGTGTTACAAATGTTATTAATAATCCATTTTAAGGGATTCAGAAGCCAAGATCATATATCATAAGACTGATAGACTTACTCACAAATGCTGAGCAGAGAGATCATCCTACACTGTTACAAATCTCCAGAGCTCTCAATCAGGCAGCACCATTCATCGGCCACCTAATGTAAATGATACAGGGTCAAGTGTTTAAGTGAGAAAAAGTCACTAGGTTATCTGCTGGGGACCCTCCAGCATGTATGTTTTGCTGAATAGGACTCTCAGGTCCATTAGAAGGCTCAGCAGTGATACAAGGACATGAGTCTTTTGACTCCATTAGTTAGCTGACCATTCATTTCAAGAAAATGTAATCTGTAATCAGTTTCTAACTTTAGAAGATGTATGAATAACTCAAATGTTGCATTGTACAAAAGTTATTTTATTGGTTAAACAAATGCATGTACTGTCAAGGTTGTTTTGTTTTTTTTAATCCTTATTTTAGAGTTTAATTTCAAAACATCTCCACAATCCAGTACTGAATCAGTGACACTGCCAATAAATAGACAGAGATAAACAGCTTGGAACTCTAGGTTGTTTTTTTGTATTTAGTTTGTAGAACATTACAATTAATCAGAATATAAAACAACTTAATCCCGTTAAATAATAAAAATAAAGAATTATGTAATTTTTAAAAGAAATTTGTAGTCTGCTGCTGCAGCTGGACTTATCAGACAACTCTGCATAACCCAAAAAATTCTGGACTATCTTATTTCGGACGTAAGTAAAATTTACTTAGTGGCTTAGGTCATATCCTCTTTGCATCTTTCCCTCTGCCTCAACAGTCATGCCTTACTTGGTCTCACATATGTGATAACAGCAACATAGTGCAGACTTGAAACCTTTGATTGACATATGGAGATTTTAAAACAAACATGACACTACAGGTGATCTCATCTATAAACGACAAAGTTTAGAATTCCTCAGAGTTTGATATGTTGGGTATATTCAGAGCTTAAGATGTTGCTTTTAAATCAAAATGTAATAAAATGAAGACAAAGATGCACCAGTAGTCCATGGCATGAAGAAAACTGTGAGAAACAAAGACCCACAGATATACCAAACTGTTTAGTCATTTATTATGTGTATGCTTTTTCTACCCCAACATTAATGCACCTTTGCACTTTAGAGAAGTATCTGCATGTGGCAAAGATAACAGATATATTTCCTTTGCTGCACAGTCAATGAGAGCTCTACACTGCCATCTCTGCAGGCATAGTTATCTATGTTTAAGTTATGAAGAGCAGCATTAATTTGGACATCTATTTTCTATAGCTGATTGTTTTGCAAAGTGGAATATTCATGATAGTGTTCTATATTTTGTTGAAAATTGAAAACCTATGAGACGCTTTTGCTATTAGCCTCCGTCACCTTTTGCACCTGTTACAACAAAGCATCATCACTGGTTCTTATCTTCCCAAGGTGATCTTAGCCAGAAGCATTGCACAAAGGCATAATAATAAAAGGTTTAGTATAATATAGATCAAGTCCACTTTAGTGTGGGTCACTGACCCAAACTGTATCGGCTCTTTCCAACCTTAATAGTCTGCTCCTCTGGGAGCATAATGTTTGGATTGGTTGGGAAATATATTGGCAATAAAGAGACAAAAGGATGTCATAAATGTTGATTAAAGCTCTGGTTAAAAGACAGAGGCGGGATAGGCTCTGAGTTATGAGGGCTTTTCAGACTGCGTTATTGTTTCAGTGACAGAGCTCTTAGTGTGTCTAGTGGAGTGGCGAGTGGTAAACATTTCTCAATGTGTGAGGAGTCATTAATCCCTGGAACCGAGGATGGCTTCACTACCAGTGTCTGTGGCCCAAGAAATCACAGCCAGTTGGCACCAGCAGGTCGTGCAGAACTCCAACATAAATGCTTTGCACTTCAGAACTGTTTAAATCTCTTCTTTGTGCTGTAACGAAGGCACATTTCAGCAAAGGCAACATACAACAGTCTGTGTTTAGCACATTCAGTTCATTTGCAAGTCAAGCTGTTGATGATACATTTGGTCCTGCCAGGTTGTAGCCTAACTGTGAAACATAAGCAAAAAAAAAAGCCAGTTTAAAGAAAAGATTTTTCTCAGGTCATAACAGTAAAGTCTTAGAGTAATATGTAGATTTATAATGGTTGGAAATATGAAAATTGTCACCAAGGTTGGATCATCATTCTGGCAGAGCAGAACTTCACTGTTTCTGAAGTGAGACTTGGTTGTGTATGTTTATTGTTATTCGTTTTGAAGAGGTTCCCAGTATCATAATTACTTTCAGTATTTCAAGTTTGTACTTAGATGCTTCACATTTCTACATGAATTTGCGAATTATATATATATATATATATATAATTATTATTTTTTTATAGGATATAATATAAATATAATACTGCTACAACTAAAGCTCCATCTGATGCCTCTGAGAGGGAATATCCCTAAACCCTAACCGTGGCAATCTCAGACCATTTAAACCTTCTGCTTGCAAGTGACACCCAATCAGAAGGGTCGCCTTAAAGGTAGAGAAGATTCAATGTGATGTGCTGAGACGCTGTGGCTAAGCCTGAGTCAGAAAACAAAGACATCGGGCTGGAAATGAGCATTAAAGCCCGCCCCCTAAAAATGTTTCCATTTTGCTAATTGAAATTTGCAGGGCCCTGATTATTATGTTTAATGCTTTGAACTGTTTATCGGATTTTCTTGTTTCACTGTCTTGATGTCACTCAGTTTAAAGATGCAGTACTGTACGTTTACTTTGCGCTTATTTAATTGGTCTGTACCGGCGCTTCAGCTTCGGACCACACCCACTAAGGTCCAGCGGCGTTAATGCCACTGGGCGTGTATTTGCAAACCCCGCCCTGCTGGCTCCGCCTACCAGCGGACCACAATGATTTAGAAGTTCAGGAATCCCACGTGACGTCACCAAGGGTGACGTTATGCTTCTCTAAATAGATCGTATTGTAATCTTTTCTCAGTCCAACGTGGTTTCTTCTGAGAGACTGCTTCACGTTTTCTACATTTGTTTGGTAAGTTGAAAGCGTTGCCACCATGCAGAGGACCGTGCATGCGCCTCTGCAGGTTTGTTGTCCTTTCTTTTTTTTAAAAAAGCGATTCTTCTTACTTTTTCTTCTTTCCTTTTCATGCAACAGCTTGTTTTCTTGTTCGCTCCAGCAGTCTTTCTAAAGATTTCTTTTTTTCCTTGTTCAAAACTCATTTATGTCTGCAACCGCAGTGTCGTGCGAGTTTTGTTTGAGTGAGTGCATTGTCATCTCACTTCGCTGTCCGTGTGTTGGCCTGTCTCTCTGACTGCTGTTGAAGTTGAACGCGGAGTCAAGTGCCGCTGCAGCTCGGTCTGTCATGTAGCGGCGGAGACAAGTCTGCATAAATTCATGTCAAAGGACTGAAAAACGCTCAATTGTTTTTATGCAAAGGGTGCTTTTGATTGCACTTCACACCAATTTGGCAGATCTTCAAAGTTTTCTCTTGGCTTTTAAGCTCCAAAGCTGGAGCCCTGCATCATTGTCATGCCTGTCCCATCCAGGGATACGCAGAGCAGGCTAATCTCCCGGACTCGTGCGTGCTGCGGTTCACCAATGATCGTCTGGAAGATTATGTGCCCGCTGGTTATGCTCTTACCCCAGTTTCAAAGAAAAAAGAAAGAAAAGGACCGATGCCTTTGTTCACGTTAAATTTATGTTCCTTTTTCTCTTGAACAGTAATGTTCACCAACATTACGTCATTCTGCAGGCCAGTCGATATTTGATTAAGCGCTGAGATGTTGAGGGTTACTTTGAGTAAGGCTGTGCTGACGGTGCGCGCTTTGTGACGGTACGGCTTGAAAAAAAAAGAAAGAAAAGAAAGATGCTTTAATTATTTGATTGCTCTCCGGCCGCTGTCATTATGTTTACGTGACAGCACTCTCAGTAACCACTTGTTTCTTGTGCGTTTAAAGTAAACGGAGATGGATTTTCTTTTCATGAAAGCTTTTCAAAGAAGTTTTTCTTCTTAAAAGGATAAACTATAAGTTTACAAAAGCTATAGTTTCAGAAATAGCCGGAAGGAGGTACAAAATAACAAATTAAGTTGACTAGCCGGACAAAAAGCAACTCTTTATTTAAAGCAAAAATACATCATTCATAACAGTTTATAATAACGATTGGGGCCTATGTAAACAAGTGCCAGATAGCAAAGACCATAAAATCAACACGTTTGCATTAAACCTACTAGTATATTCTCTACGAGTGTTATTCGATAACCTTCATTCATATGTATTTTACCTGTAAAGCTTGATTGCAATCCAGCAGATCATTGCAGCAGTGAAAAATGACCTGCATTTGTTGGTGTTTGTTTTGTTTGCTCAAGGTACCCCTGGAAATGTCTGTACTAATATAAGAAGGTGCAAAATGATAGGAAACATAAGGGAAGTCTCAAGTCTGATCAAGAAGTCCACCACAGAAGTCAGAGCACTTTATTTTAATCCTAGAACTTTCCTTTCCCCTTTCTCTGCAATACTGTAAAATGAATGCTAAGAATAATAGAGTAAGAATAATGTGAGCAGTGCTAATCCCACGTTAGACCTGTGAGGCTTCATTATTTGATTTATGAGTTTATGTTGTGTCAGAGACCAGTAATTGAAAGCTTTTGAGGTTTACATTTACATCAGACCAGTCTTCTTTGTCATGCTTTCAGTTTAAGAGGAGAAGTTCAGGGCAGACGTTGTCAGAGAGGTCCGTGTTGGTTGCCTCAGGGATCACTGTAATCCTTCCTTGAACTTGTACTGTCAAAAACCCAGGCTGTGGGGAGCTGGAGACTTGAATTGCTGTGCATGTTTGTGCTTGCTTTAACTGCATATGCCTTTGCACCCCAACCCTTCTTTTCCTCACCATATTGTTTAAATTCAAATATGTGGTCTACCTGGAGAATTCTTCCCCGGTTCCTCTTGAAATCGAATGCCGGACCCTAATCCTTCCCCTCGCTCACATCAGGATGCAGTTAATGTAAAGTGTAACCAAATTTCCTCTGCTAAACTAAAACATCTCTATTATATGAGAGCCAAGTGCCCTGTCCAAGGAAAGGGCGTTGAATGCTGATAATTTGAAGTGTGAAAGCTATTGGATCATTCGCAGAGGCATTTGCAGAATTGATGGTTGGAAGTTTTATGCATCATATGGTTTGAATTTCCTAGTAAATGTGATGGAATGATCAAGTCCCGTTTTAGAAACAGGAACAGGAAGGTAAACGTTTCTGTTTTTTACAGTTATGGAAACTATTTTCTCTTATTTATTTATTTTTTATTAATGCCTTATATTGTTCTGCTGTAAAGTTTTTTTTATGCCTTTTAAGAAGTGTTTCAGATTCATACTGGCAATCAAGATGAAAGCTAGAAAATAACAGTTCCAACAAGAGTTGTACAACCAGCTGATTCATGCTGTTCCATTGCTGTTTGAGATTTAAAAAAAAAAAGACCCTTTATTTAAAACACAAATAAGAAGCGGCATATCTACAGGCACTGCTTCTGTACCTGCTGTCACCCTGAGCTCAGTTTTTTTAAGGCTCAGTCATGTTTGTTGTGTCAAAGGAGACCAGGTGAGTTTTTAGGGGCCCTGTTGTAGAGAACTGAACTGGTGATAGAAAGAGAGACCAGGTCTCATTGCTCTCTGACAGAGAGACCCTGTCCAGACCCTGTTCAGCAGGCTTGGTCATGAAGTACAGCTTGTTAGGAAAACAGCACTGCTTAGCATAACACAATATTTGACTGTTTTGACTGTGCTCAAGAAAAGGCACATGTACATAGTATATAAAGGTATTCATGTTTGACGCTTGACATGTAGTAACTTACAGAATTACAGACGCATTGCAGTTCTTGTGAACTGGTAGCAGGCAGTGATAATAATAACGCAAGTAATAAATGGAAATGTTTTATGTGCCATTAAATGGAAATGATGTGGTCCAGTATCAGTGTTGTAAATACTGCAGATGTTCTAGTTGTACTAAGAGCGCACACGATTAACCGCACACCTATTTGCTGATCATTAAACTCTTACTGTGTTATCAAGATTGAAGTTATGCAATATAAAGCAGAGAAAACTAAACAGAAAAAATTACTGCTGCTCTGTTTACTTCATTATGCCAGCTTTTTGTTATTTAGCCTTAGTTCTGAGTTATCATAACAAAGAGGAAATAGTTTTTTGTGTACCCGTTGACTTTCATAAAACATTCAGCCAAGACTCAGAAGGCTTAATTCAGTAATTAAATACAAAATGCACGTCTCGTATTGCTAGACACCCTGATTGTCCACATGCGCTTTGTGGGCTTTGGATTGAAACCACACATTGGCCAATTATGGTTTCCATGTGTGGGGTTTGAAATAGGGATGGTAGAATTGTGAGATTCTGGGCAGATACCAATAAAAATGTTAAGCTGAAATAACCATTTGCAAAGAACCAATGCCAACATATATGTTTTTTCATTATATGTTTAATCATTTGTGCCAGGGAAACAATGAAAACTTTATTGCAGAAACAACTATTTTGAATTCTTTCAGCTCTCCACTCCTCCGTGAAGGGCAGTCAACGAGGCTGGCCAGTGCTGATCTCCTTCCTATACTCTATACTGGTGCATCTCTGTTTTGCATGTTTATGTTTGCTTGGCCCTAAAAGTCAAATAATCGTAGTCACTTAACATCTGGTACAACAGCTGTTTGAAAGCGCTTGGCATCTGTGTTATTGGAATGTGATGACTGCTCGGAGGCTCCTTGTTAGTGTTTATTAGAAGAATAGTTTATATTTTTGCGCTACAGCAAAAATAAGAGCTTGAAATACCAAATAAGTTGCGAACCGAGTATGATGTTTTTAAAGGATTGGACAAACAATACAATCTTCTGCTCACTGCTTTGCTGACTGTGATGAAAACCATAAGTGTTTCTATCTAATGCTGCCTAAATGCAAAGATCCTAACTTAAAGTACTTAAATATTCTCAGCTCAGAATCTGACCAAACATCAAAATTGATAGGGTTACAAGTAGTTAGCATCCTGAATAAGACCTTTAAAAAAAAAGTCAAAAGTTGAAATAAAAATACATTAATAAAAATGATAGATAGATATATTCCTTTTCTGTCTACAATAATAGAAATAAAACATAAATTCTTGGCAGGCACAATTAGGAAAGCTGCTGCAGAACTTTGCAGCATAAATATCTTACCGTGCGTGATCCACCCGGCGGGCATCAAATTTGATTTAGGTGCTCATTAAAACTTGACATGTTATTTAATGTTATTTATTTTAATGCACCTGCTATTTCTGTCTTTTTTTTTTAATTTGAAATGTGTCAACAAATACAGTCCAAAATTCTGAATTTTGTCTTTGATGCAGAAATGGATTCTTTACACGTTTTTTTTTTTTTTAACAGAGGAAAATGATAATATTTCCAAAGTCCATAGAGATTTATGTTTTAATGCTTCATCATCTAGGAATGCTTGCTCTGTTTTGCTTTGAATTATTAAAGTTAAAATAATAGCTGAACCCACTGACATTTGACATGATACATTGCTGCGGGTGCACTGAGCAGTTTCTGCTAAACTACACATTCACATTGTACGCTTAGATTGTACACTGCTATATGGCCACTGCTTTCTTTTTTCTCTCTAAAAGATATATACCAACTGAATCAATTAATTAAGCCTTTAACTGATGGTTGTATGACTGAAACCTATAAATATGGAACTGTTTGACTTAATGTAAGTGTCTTCCATTTAAAGTCAAATTTGGTCTTACTGCATAGCTACCTTAATGAAAAATAAATGTTTACACAACTGCTGTGACGTGTCCATAGAGACAGATTTGTTCATTAACAGCTTTTTGAGTATTTTACAATCTATGTGGTAATGGGTAATAAAAACGTGGATATAAAGAAAATCCATCTATTGAAATATTTAGAGTTTTCCCAATGCTTGAGTTTTGCTGAAGTTATTAGACCCAGTGTTTCCACAGCCTCAGCCTTGATGTCATTTTAGCGGAGCCCAGATTACTGTAGCGTGAGAAAACTAGTCCAGGTGCAGTGGCAATTTCATGTCTTGCATGACACAAGTGTATTTTCCCTCTTCAGTCCTGGCAAGGAAAGCAAAATCATTCAGTTCTCCTCCCTGCTCTCTTCGTTTGTCTTTTTTGGTAGTTTTATGAGAAGTTGGCCAGAGTGATGAACTCGGACCAGGAAAGGCCGTTCATGTGCAACGCTCCTGGCTGTTCTCAGGTAAGAGTGTTGAGATATATAGCAATGTGCACATGTGCACATGTCTGCCTGTAATGTGAGTACGTTGATAAGGGCTTGGGAGTAGGTTTCTCTCTCGTGCATGAGGGAGAAACGCAATAGCTCAGAAGTGATAGAAACACAAACTGTAAGCAAGTCGGTGTTAACCGCCCC